>CAJNOJ010000209.1:0-184364 GCA_905250025.1 Adineta ricciae
ACTCTCACACACACAAGCTGTGTAAATCCTTGTGGAAATCATTTTTCTTCTCTTTGTTTGACCAACTGCTCTAATGGATATTTCTCGTTCGATCATGCCTATCGAATTATTCAAGCTTCTCTCACACTTCAACGTATAGTTACGAAATATTCATGCAATCTTATGTTTCATGAGAGACCTTCGTGTGTGTTAAGATGAACAAAATTGAACCTTCTATCATTACCCATCCGTGCCTTTTGACTAGATAGAATATTACACTTCGCGATTGATTAAAATGAACACAGAAGCGTGAATTGTTTGTTCACACACCGAAACGAATAGAGAACTATTCAGATGATGGCGTCGTCGTCATCGTCAGTGACCATTTGTCATCGTTATTCAAACGTATCTAATTGCAAATGACGGTGTATTTGTGTTTAACTATCCTCATCTTAGAATAATGACATCATAGAAGAAAAAAAAAGGAAACAACAGTGTGCAAGCAGGAATAAGAATGACTTGAACGGCTTCTGATGAAGGATTTTCTCACCGAATGTCTTTGATCTACCACACAAATGCAAGCAATCCTTTTCCGTTTCTTCTCCTTAAATATGCTTATTGTTTGAAAACAACAACTTGCAGATTAGCGTCTCATCTTATTCCGCATATATGCAGATAAAAATAGTAAAATACATAAACTGAAATTTATGCTTGAAAGTGCCTTGAGGCAAGCCGACAATCATTTCCTTTCCTATCATTCGTACTAAAACAATTAAATGTCAAAAAAAAAGAGAAATGATTGTCACGCTAATTTGAATAAAACCCTCGAGCTGTTCAATATTCGTCTACAAATTGATACATTCAATATCTCACATCGAGGTAATTCAATATAAATAGCAAATTTATCTTCTCTTCTCTTGTCATCTACTCTGTGATCATTTCTTGATCCGATCGTATATACATGATATCCCGGAGGCAATATATCCAACAATAAGATGACCTTTTGCTACGGCTCAATCTTCTCTATCATTTTCTATCGTTATTAATGTATCTCTGTTTGAACAAGCGGGCTAATAAGGTGGGATGTACAACTGATAGCAGTTGGTGTTGTCTTTGCATAATGAATCGATTTCTGTTCAGGTCAACTTCATCTATAAACATCCCATGATCTTTTCTGTGCTTTTTTTCTATTTGCATGATAATACGAAGAAAGGATCAAGATTTCAATTATCAACCTTGAGATAATGGCTAAGACGATAATATAGTGTCAACAAGATTTCTATTAAATATGCTCGAACGAAACAGAAAATTGATTATTTGTTTACACTGTCTAAACAGCAAAGGGAGATTCGAAATTCTAATCTACTATCATCGAATGTTTTCATTTCATAAGGAAAACAATGAGGAAACAATCATCGCGAATAGATTACATTAGAAAATCAAAACACATGTGTGAATTGCTTTGTATAAGACAAACAATTGTTTAATTTATTTTCAAATAGCACAACATGATCGGACGCGTAAACATTCATGGCGTTCCGCACTTCGCTTTCGTGTCAGATTTTCATTGTTTTCACAACCGATAAATTCAAATTAGATCATACGTGAAAAAAAAAGACGATATTGATTCAATATCTCCGTCACGTTTTATGTTTCTTACGTGACTATATTGATGATATTCAAAGGATTCATTCATTTTCGATGATGGAGTAAATCTGAAAGCAATAACGAAGAGAATTGATAGACAGTAGTCAATCAAGAAAATTTGTTTTTGAAAGGCTACATTTTGTTCACCGGATTTGAAGAGCAGTATAAGGAACTCTTAGAGGATGAAATGAGTGAAGTATCATTAACGTTTTAGTTACATGTTCGAACTCGATTGAATCGAGCATTGTATTCTTGTCAAGATTTTAAACTCTTGAGTCACTTAAGTAATGTGAATGAAGAGACTTTAGCTTCCTAAGTGATCATTAACACTCATTATGAAGTGAACAACAAGGGTTACGAAAATTTGATTACTAAACATGTCAACTTCATTCCAGAGAAGTTTAGAATTCGAATGGAAGTATAGCGGCGGATTTGATCGTACATCAATTAAATGTTATGACATTGTCACTTGTTTGTTTCTTCTCTTTTGAGAATATGAATATTTGCGCTGATGATGTCATGATGTTTTGCTTCTAAAGAGTTTGTTGTCTTTTATCAAGGTTTTCGGTGCAAATTCACAATTTGCTCAGCACTGCAAAGTGTATGACAAGATGAATAAACTCTCTTAGTAGATCAAGGGAAAAGTTGTGTATTCACATAAGATATGAGAGAAAAACGTATAATTAGATCAACTCAACTGCGATCTAAAATAATAAACGTATCAAACATAGGAAAGAGATCACACGACTCTTATCTACGAATAAACATAATTTTAGGAGTGGATTCAAATTTTGTGCACTGATCATTGGAAGTAATATATCTTTATTCAGATCTTTAAAGAAAGTGGATGTGTAATACATTAGCGACATCTTTCGTCTGGATAGACGAAAGTCATTTTCTGTCGATTTATTGACTAAATCCAATAATGAGATGTTTTGAAACAAAAAAATAATTGCAAAAAGTGAAATAGAATAAAAAAGGAGGTAGATCACAATTTCTTTCTTCGTGCCTATCAATAAACACTTTAAGTAAAAACCAACAAACGATAAATTCTGGAAATGGATTCATATAACAGTCTGTTTATTTTCGAAGTTTAATATTCTAGCTGTTTGATATCTATATCTAGTTGTCGTAGACAAGATTAAATCATGACTACGTTCAGTGGCTCAGATCATTTTTGGAAAGGTGCTCAAACGCTCAAAGTGCCGATGGAATTATTCAAGTTGAATCGTCAACGCCTATGTGAAGCATTACGTGCCCATCGAACATTACCACCAGATTCATTTGTTTTTCTTCAAGGTGGCACCAGTGAAATGCGCTATTGCAGTGATCACGAACCATTGTTTCGTCAGGAATCGTACTTTCATTGGGCATTCGGCGTGATCGAACCTGATTTTTACGGTGCAATCAATGTCCAAAATGGTGAATCAATATTATTTATTCCACGTTTACCTGCAGCCTACGTTGCATGGATGGGTAAAATAAAAGAACCCGACGAATTTAAGAAAATTTATCATGTTGACCATGTTTACTATGTTGATGAATTGGAGAAAATCTTTGATGAACTTGTCGGCAAATCGAAATTAATTCTCGTGTTGAATGGTTTAAACACAGACAGTGGAAAAGAATCGCAAGCGGCTCATTTTCCTGGAATTGAACACTTCCATATTGATAAAACGACATTACATTCCATTATTAGCGAATGCCGCGTGTTCAAAACCGACATGGAATTAGATGTGATGCGATATGCTAATAAAATTAGTTCCGAAGCACATAAATTTGTCATGTTGAACATTAAAGATGGTAAGTTTTATTACGTGTTGAAACATTTGAACATTTAACAACGTTGTTCTTCTAGGAATGCAGGAATACGAAATCGAATCGTTGTTTCAATACTATTGTGGGCGTTATGGTGCAATGCGTCACATGTCTTATACTTGTATATGTGCCACGGGTGATAATCCGGCAATACTCCATTATGGTCATGCTGGTGCACCTAACGATCGACAATTGACATCGAAAGATATGTGTTTATTTGATATGGGTGGAGAATACTATTGCTATACATCAGACATTACCTGTTCATTTCCTGTTTCTGGCCGTTTTACCAACGAACAGCGTATCGTCTACGAAGCTGTACTTGATGCTAATCGGCAAGTAATGAAAGCTGTTCGACCAGGTGTATCCTGGGTTGATATGCATTTGTTAGCCGAACGAACACAATTGGAACATTTGAAAGCAGCTGGTCTCGTTCAGGGTGATATTGAAGAAATGATGAGCGCCCGACTATGCGCTGTTTTCATGCCACATGGTCTGGGACATTTCATAGGCATTGATACGCATGATGTTGGTGGCTATCCCAATCCTCAAAGTCGCTCGACATTGGTTGGATTGAAATCTTTACGAACCGATCGTACCTTAGAAGAACGCATGTGTATTACCATCGAACCAGGAATTTATTTTAATCAAAGTCTATTGAATAATGCTTATGAAGACGAAAAGTTAAAAAAATTCCTAAACAAGAATGAAATCGATAAATATCTGCACATTGGTGGTGTTCGCATCGAAGATGATATTGCAATAACAAGTGATGGTTGTGAACTGTTAACCGTAGTGCCACGTACCTGTGAAGAAATTGAGGAATGGATGTCACATAATTCCAAACAAGCTGATGGCAAACTTGATTACGAATATTTCGATCAATTGAACAAAAAATATCAATACAAAAATCAATCGATAACCGTCATAAAGAAGAATAATTAAAGTCATATTCAGTCAACTTTTATCTGATCTTAGGATCAAGTTTTTACACTTTTGTGATTATCAAATAAATTTTCCATGTATTTTTTTTCGCAGAGTTTCTTCCCAATATAGTGATTATATGATCGTTTTTTTTGCTAGAGATATAATCTATTCTATATGTTTACATTTTAGATTGAATTGTTCAATTATCTTCAATCATTATCATGCCTCCAGTAACAGGTAGTACCAAGAAGACGACGACATCAACAACGTCGAAAACATCTTCAGCATCAGGTAAAACATCAAGTGGTGCATTGAAAAAAGGCAAAAAGAAAATAGCCGCTGCACCATTAAAATCGAAAGTTGAAAGCAAAAAACTTGTCAATCCTCTATACGAAAAACGAGCGAAGAACTTTGGTATTGGTCAAGGTAAGATCATTTCTTTTCGTCGATCGACTTCAACTTCATGTAAATAGACATTCAACCCAAACGTGATTTAACACGTTTCGTTAAATGGCCACAATACGTCCGTGTCCAACGTCAACGCAGCGTTTTACTTAAACGTTTGAAAGTTCCACCACCAATCAATCAATTTACACAAACACTCGATAAACAAACATCGACCCAATTGTTCAAATTACTTGAAAAATATCGTCCAGAAACACGTGCTGAAAAGAAACTTCGTTTAAAACAACGTGCCGAAGATCAAGCGAAGACTGGTAAACCAGATCGACCAACAAAACGACCAAGCGGTATTCGCAGCGGAATGAATACCGTCACAGCTTTAGTCGAAAAAAAGAAAGCACAATTAGTATGTTTTCAAATCCGATTCGAGAAACATTCGATTGAATTCTTCGTTTTTTCAGGTTCTCATTGCTCATGATGTTGAACCAATTGAACTCGTTCTCCATTTACCAACATTATGCCGTAAAATGGGTATTCCATATTGCATTGTGAAAGGCAAAGCTCGACTTGGTCGTCTTGTTCACTTGAAAACATGTTCAACAGTTGCTTTAACCGATGTCAACGCTGAAGATAAATCTGGTTTAGGTAAAATCATCGAAGCCGTGAAGACCAACTTTAACGATCGTTACGATGAATTACGTCGTCATTGGGGAGGTGGTGTTTTGGGTAACAAATCTCAAGCACGTATCAACCGACTTGAACGTATCAAAGCTCGAGAAGCAGCACATCAAAGAAATGCTTAAACTCATCGTTTCCATGTGCTGAATGAAACAAGAAGAAAATGAAAACGAAAAATATAAATTTCTCTAGAAGAACTTTTCTTGTTTTATTTTGTGTGTTTTGTTTTGATTGTCAAAGATCAGAAGTTGAAAATAAATCTACACACAAATACGAACCGAAAAGACATCCAAAGAAAACTCTCATTCTCTTCATTTATTTAGATTATTTACAAACTTTTTCCTATTAGTTTTATTTACGGGTAAACAGACACTCGATTGACATCTGTGATTTTCTCTAAGTGCACCGGGGTTCATCATTACATTGTTGTTCTTTTGGTTTCAGATGGTTTTCTGACAATATTCTTCGATGCAGAAGAAACGTGTCCAAGTAAATTTGCTCGAATCTTGACGAATTTCAATGTGTATTCCTCTATTTAGCTGTCATTTCTAATAAGAAATGAAAACGAACGTTTGCATCGAGGTGGTATCAACGCGCTTCGATACGACGGCAAAAATGATCGTCTTTATACCGCCGGACGAGACTCCATTATTCGCGCATGGGATTGCAAACGATATGGTGTATGTTGAAGTTTCTTGAATAGAGAGATCGAAGCTTTACAGCATATTTCTTTTAGTCGGATATGTATGAATATTCAATGGAACATCACACTGATTGGGTAAATGATATAGTTTTAGTGAATTCGGGAAAACATAGTAAGTGATGATTTAATTGTATCTTTTCCTCATATTCTGCTTTTCTTAAGTTCTCTCTGCGTCGAGTGATGCAACCATTAAATTATGGAATGCACCGAAAGGAACTTGCATGTCAACATTGCGAACGCATAAAGTAAAAAAGGACAAAGTCGGTTTCCCCCCATGTAAATCGCACTTATTTATTCAAAGGATTTCGTCAAATGTTTGGCATACGCAAAAGATAAAGAGCAAGTGGCCAGCGGTGGTTTTGACAACAATATTTTCTTATGGGACATTAATGTACTAACCGCTTTGACTGCTGTAAATAATACAGTAACAAGTAAAGTCTTTCTTGTTAGGCAGTTATTCATATAACATCAGACATTGATTTCTTAGCTTCAACATTCACTGGCAATGAACATTCGGTATATAGTCTAGCAATGAATCCGTCTGGTACAGTTTTAGTTAGTGGTTCACCAGAAAATGTGGTACGTAGGAATCGTGTGTGACCTTCGAAAAGATAACATTTATTTTCTGTTGCATCGATTAATTAGATACGTGTTTACGATCCAAGAACATGTGCTTTGTTAATGAAATTAAAAGGACATACAGATAATATTCGTGCATTAGTTTTAAATCGAGATGGAACTCAAGTAAAATATCATTCGTCAACGTTGAAAATGTGTATATTTATTTGATTTCTAGTGTATCTCAGCTAGTTCGGATCATTCAATTCGTATTTGGTCTCTTGGGCAACAACGATGTATTAGTAAACTTCAGATCCATTCCGATGCTGTATGGACATTATGTGTATGTTTGAAATTTGATCGTTTTTCACTCTCTACAGAGAAATATATTTATCTGTTCTAGGTCAACGAAGCATTTACTCGGTTGTATTCAAGTGGCCGTGACAGAAAAGTGTATCTTACAGATCTAACTGAGCCATCGAGAAGTGTCTGCGTTTGTCAAGAAGCAGAACCTATTCTTCGAGCAAGTTCATGACAACAATCGTTTCTGACTAGAACTCTGAACTTATTTCTAGGTTGAACTTGGGAAAGAACAGCAACAATTATGGGTCTCAACCACTGAATCCAATATACGTTGTTGGGTATCTTATCATTTCTACTAATACTATTCTCGATACAATCTCATCTGTTTTTACATTAGAACTTAAAAGACAGTTTAACTGCATTAACACGTACGAATTACTATGATGGTGAAGTGTTCTGTAAACAGCCAGATATGATCATTCAAGGCGGACCAGCATTGAAGCACTACCATATATTATCAGATAAATGTCATATTGTCACAAAAGATTCGAATAGCAATGTTGCGGTCTACGATGTGTTACAAGTATGCTTTAGAAAAGAAAAATATTGAATGAATGTATGTGATTTCGTAGGCTCGAATGACCGAAAATCTCGGAAAATGCGATTATGAAGAAGAAATACGAAAGCGAACAAAAACGATTTTCGTGCCCAACTGGTTCAGTGTCGATCTCAAAGTTGGCGTAAGTATATTGATAATATCTGTATGACTGGAAATCATTCTCGTATTCAAATTAGATTCTAACCATAACACTCGAAGAAAGTGATGTATTCGCAGCTTGGATCGCTGTAAAAGAGCCCGCCGATAATGGATTAGCTGGTGGTAGTAGTAGTGAAATTATTGATTTGAAAGGTAAAACACAAAGATTAACAAGATATGAATAGATTCGATTTGTTCTTCATTCAGAAAACTACGGTGTGCTGATGTTGCATTCATTATTCGAACATTGGCCTGTGACCAAACAAGCATTAGGTATAAGAATTTCGTTTTCATCTCAATGCTCAATGGTTTGAGTGGATATTGTTGTTTAGAAACAAATGATGGCTATGCAGAACGAATCCATTTCGATAATCTTTGCCATTTACCTGGACATACACCGATTTTCGTTGGGTAATTGTGTCACTTGAATAAAAGCATAGTGAATTTGTGTACTATTTCCTAACAGTGAAATTGGCGGTCGAACGCTTTATCGTTTTCGATGTAGCGAGGCAGGTGGTGAACCCGAGCAAAGTTTTCTCTATGAAGTTTTACCACAATTTATCACTAACGTAATCATCAAAGTAAGTTAATCGTTAAAATGCTCATCCTTTCGAACATTTGTCTACATCTAGCATCAAATTCCTCCTCTGACCAAAATTCCGTTCATTCTTCATCATCAAATCAGTGCTACGAAATATAACAAAAAGTTCGTTATTTACTCGATCTTTTTTTCTATAAAACTTTTCTTCATATTTCAGAGACCGTTTATCTGCAAGCGATATGATGATCGTGCGAAAAGTGATCGAATATATTTATGAACGCTATGTTCTCAATGAACAACAGCAGCAGCAACAACAACAACAACAACAACAACAACAACAGCAAAATGCTGGTGTATCCACGACCGGAAATGGATCAAGTTGATACCCTCTTGATTGTGCTATATGATTTCATTTCTGTTCTTGTAGATCAACATGATGGAGATACTGAACAGCAGCGTGAATCAGATATTAGTAAAAGCGTCGATCTTATTGAATTGTTATGTCAAGATCAAGTAAGAAAATTCTCGGCGCGTTTGTCGTCCTGATGAATGGTATTGATTTTCTTTTCAGGTTCTGGATTTGACAATGGATCTACGAACTGTGAAACATTTCATGTGGAAAGGAGGTGGCGATCTCGTTTTATGTTTTCGCACCAAATCATAATTTTTTGTCTAATTCATTTTCTGTTTTTTGATTCTATTGTCTTTTTAACTGTATATTTCGTCTTATACTATCCTAAACGACTTTTATTTGTATGAAACTAGTCATATACATATAAATGTGTATAGTTTGTATGAAAAGAACCTATAATGTCAGTGCTAGATGGATATTTCCAGATGATAATTTAATCGAAGTGTTGAATAAATCATGGCGAACAGTATGACACCGGAAACAATGCTTATGTCAGGTAATTTCGTGATTATAAAATCAGTTTGAGAATTCCATGTACACTCACATAAATATCGTATCAGTCAGAATTGATGATTTGAAACATATTCGAAGATGATGGAATTTGTATTACTTGTAGGTGTAACGGTGGATTTTCCTTATAAACCCTATCCATGTCAAATAGCCATGCTTGGCCGAATTATCAAAGCATTGCAACAATCAAAACACTGTCTCCTTGAATCGCCAACTGGTACGGGAAAAACTCTTACTCTACTATGTGCTGCTCTCGCCTGGCAACAAAAAGAAATCGAACAACTTCGCCAGCCATGTTTAATCGAATCAAACGATTCGACAGCAGATCCATCAGCAACAACTGTGATCAAACCACAATCCATATCTCGTATATTTTATTGCACACGTACACATAAACAGCTCGAACAAGTCGCCAAACAGCTCGGTAACACTGTGTATAAGGACAAAATTCGAATGACATTGTTATCTTCACGTGATAATTATTGTGTACATCCAGTAGTTTCGAAAGGACCAAATAAAAATCACGAATGTGCGAAAATAACTCGACGAGACCTCAATAAGTTCGGTCAGCAAGGTTTCAAAAGCGAATGTGGTTATTACGAACGGTTGAAAGGCAAAATGCCCGGCGATTTCTTTCGACTAGGTGGCTCAAAGTATTTACCACGTGTTTTCGACATTGAACAGTTTACTGAATATTGTCAAACATCACACGGTGTTTGCCCGTATTATACAAGTCGATTATTGATCAATGATGTACAGATTATACTTTGTCCATATAATTATCTGATTGATCCACGTGTGCGAAATTCGATGCAATTGTCCGTTAATAATGCTGTGATAATAATCGATGAAGGTAAGACAAGACAGTCATGAGAGATATTTGATTTAAAATTTATGATTTGTAGCACATAATATCGAAGATTGCGCTCGTGAATCGATGAAATTTGACTTGAAGAAATACGATTTCGAAGCAGCATTGAATGAAATGCAAATGAACCAGAAAGCATTAGAAATGGCCCATATCGAAGCTGCTCAATTGATTATCGACGAAACAGGCTTTTCCTCCACACAAAATCCGATCTCTTCCACACAGTTAACCGCCAACCAACAGCAATCCGCACGTCGAATACCTGGCTTTTCCGAATACGACCAATTAAACGAAGAATCTGATCTACTTCAACATCTGAATATCGATCAATTGGGAAATATTCAAGAACAGGCTGTGCCTGATTCTGTTCAACAGTTGAGTTCTGACGATCAGGAAATAGCAAATGCAATGAAATTTCTTGCCGAGCGATTTTCGCGTATGGTTCTTTGGTTCGACACGAAAAATCCACGTGAGAACTATGTTTACACACCGAAAGAACTTGTCGATCAATTACATCAAGCTAAATTCATCGATAAATCAACTGTTAATGTTCAGAAGCCCGCAACGTACGTGAAACTCGTAAAGAAAGGCCAAATCGGATTGATATTTCTTATAATATTCTAGAAAAACTCATCCAGCAAGCAAACGTAGCGCCATTCAAGATGCTGGTAAAATACGAAAAGCTATAGCGAAGTGTTTTCTCAATGCGCCGGATTATATCAAATTTTCCGATGAAACTGGAAAGTTCTTCGAAGATCTCGATCTGTAAGAGTCGATATTTTGCTCAAAATCTCTGTACAAATCTTCTTATTCTAGTTGTCTCTCAATTTTATATGCTGATGATTATCAATTTGTCGACGATTATAAAATTACGTTGAAAACCATTCCGTTCGAGCCAAGTGCTAATGTTGTCTCTCAAATGCCACAATCTGTAGATGACTCGATGGAAACATCCGATGAATGGGTTAACACGAGCCAAAAATCGAGTCAATTCAGACGATATCAACGTACAGTAGCTCAAGCAACATATCCACTTCATACTCAACAGCTAGTTTTCTATTGTCTATCACCAAGTGTCGCATTTGCCAAAGACCTCAAATTGGCTCGATCGTAAGATTTCAAGTTTTATCTTCTTAGGAGAGAAACTGTATTGTTTTAAGTTTAATCTTTGCTTCCGGTACACTTGCACCTTTGGCAACATATTCCGGTGAATTAGGATTACCATTCGATATACAACTAGGTAAAAACATAAACATTGCTCGTTGCTTGATTCTCGTATGCGAAATTTATCTAGAATGTAATCATGTCATCGATAACCACCGTACATTCATCACAGCGCTAAGTCATGGACGAAATCCGAATGTTAAACTTCGTGCAACGTATCAGAATACGGACAAGTTGGAATTTCAGGTAAACAAAGTTTTTAAACATAAGGTCAACACATATATTATCTAGGATGAGTGTGGACTGGTTCTGTTAGATATATGCCAACGTGTTCCATACGGTATTCTTTGTTTTGTGCCATCCTATCGATTTCTTAATGTAATTATGAATCGTTGGATGTCCAGCGGTCTTTGGCAAAAACTGAACGAACATAAGGCAGTCTTTTTCGAAGAAAAAAGTAGTGCAAATTTCCAAAATACAATCGGTAAGAACTTGATACTGGTTGAGAAGCGCTCGGAGAAGAAATTTGATTGGTTTTATTCTGTTGCAGATCGATTTCGTGAAGCAAATGGTACGATGAAATTCGTTAAACCGCTATCAGCGACTGCTAAGCGAGTCAATGCCATGTTCAAACGAAAAGCTCCGTCAACTGAGATCACGACGACGAATTCACGGTATTTTTCAGTTAAAGGCGGTCTTCTATTAGCTGTTTGTCGTGGCCGTGCATCTGAAGGTATCGACTTTTCGGATAATAATGCTCGTTGCGTCATTACACTTGGTATTCCGTATCCGAATGTGCAAGATGAAGAAGTTGTATTCAAACGGAATTATAACAATGAACAAAATAAACGTATACCACAGATAATGAATGGAAGTGATTGGGTTTGTTCGATTGACTGGCAAAGAAAGTGTATTTTATGTAAAAATATCTATTTTTAGTACGATTCACAAGCATACCGTGCGTTGAATCAAGCACTTGGACGATGCATTCGACATAAAAACGATTGGGGAGCATTAATCGTATGATAATTTGATTCTTTTCTACTCAAAAAATTCCAGTATGATTTGCTTTAGATTGTTGATGAAAGAATTGTTAATAATGTGAATGATAGGCATTTTAATAACAAAATATCTCTTTGGATTAAACAACGTTTATTTATTTCCCGAAATTATGACGAAACAATGACTGGACTAGAAAAATTTGCTAGTGAGATGAAATTATCCGATGAAATAACAACAATGGAAAATGACCAACAGAAAGAAAAGAGCATTGGTGATGACGATGATGAACAACGACGAATTAGTTCGGTAGTTCCACCTTTGACGGGTGAATTGAGACAACGTTTTCTTTTTCGAATGAAAATCGTTCCATCATCTGTTTTAGACATACCTAAGAAGGTTGATGAAGCGACAGTCACCTATCGACAATGGAAAATACTTGATATAAGTGATGATGAAGATAATCACGACAACAAACTCGTCAATGAGAATCAATTAAAACCTGCAATAACAAAAACTTTCGAAAAGTTCATGGCTCAACGACCGATAGCAATGACACCGCCATCACAAATTCCAACGCAAGACGCGACGCCAGTATCAGAGAGGAAGGAAAACAAGAAATTCAAAAGCAAGTCTTCAACACAACAATCGAAATCGACTCCACCAGTACCAATTTTATCTCAAAAACTACAAGTGATACAAACACAACCCATCATTGACTTAACAGGTGATGATGATGACAAAGATTTCGTTCAAATCATGCCGGCAATATCTCAACGATCTGCCAAAAAGTTGAAATTAACATGAAATTTGTTTAGTCGGATAATAATATTTATATGTAATTATTTTCTCTTCTGAGTTCTCATTCTTTTATCATTATAAACTCAAACGTGAATTCGTGTATATTAGTTCTTAATACATCCGGTTATCATGCCTTCCATTTTGTGAATAATTTTGTATCCTGGTATGTGTGTGTGTGTGTATGTGTTATATTAATCGGACCAAATTGATCAAGAAAGTAAATAAATTAAGTTACATTTACCATATGACATGAATATTAAGTTTGAAAGAAGTATCGGCGTTGTTATTATTAACATTTTCGGACGGAGAAGTTAGCCAAATTTCACTGTCATCAATGCAAAAATCAGCATGGCAATCCTTGCTGGTAGAAACATGAATATGTAGATGAGTGAGAATGTTTTGTTTACTTTAAGAAGAGAAGTAAAACGTTCGTTCGTTTTTTTTGTTTACACACAAACGAAAGATTTCAGTCGATAAAAACGTGGCAAGTATTTTACACATCTGAAACTATTAATTCTTCTTCTTACCTTATTATAAAATGTATAGAGCAAGATTATGTATTTATATACGTCGTAATTCCCTCAATTGATAGATTTACTTAGCGATCAAATGAATTCTATTCGTACCAGGACATCAGCATCAATAAAAGCCCTTGTGTCATCATATCGAAGTGGCACTTTGTCTCGAAACATTTTTATTATAAGTCTAATATTATTTATTTGTTATTCATACGCTTACTTTCTCGACTCGGAAAATTTGCCGCCAAACACCGATTTCGATATCACTTCGTACGCTGCGTTACCTCTTCATGTTATTCTTCATGAAGAAGTGAAAGATCTCCAGAAACTATACTATCGAAATATCAAATCTAACCGTAATTCATCTTATCCATTGATCACTGGTGATACATTTCGTGCCATTGCCGACCATGTTTTCGATGAACTACGACAAGACAAATTCGAATCGATGCACTACGGTGACGTAGTTTTCGTCAAGGGCGACATGTTTTTTAGATTTTTCCATGGACCATTTAAAAACATCGACACACCATTTGTTCTCGTTTCCCACAATACTGATAGCCCAGCGCCAGGAGAACATCGACTTCGTTTAAACGACAAACGTATTCTAGCATGGTATGCGACAAATCCCTCTATAACTTTTCCTAAACTCTATCCCGTACCGATCGGATTCCCCAATACACATTGGTCAAGAGGAAATAGTTCTTTATTGCTACACGCAGCTGAAAAATATCGAAGACCTTGGCATAATCGATCAACTTTGTTGTACGTCAATTTTTCGCCTTTCACCAATCGATACGAGCGTCCCAATGCTCTTGGTCGAGCAAAGATCTTTAAAAACGTTCAAATAATCAAAGATCGCATTTCTTTTGAAACCTATTTGGAACATCTTGGTAACGCAAAATTTGTTCTATCACCACCAGGGAATGGTTACGATTGTCATCGAACATGGGAAGCTTTACTCATGGGAGCTGCACCAGTCGTTATTCGATCAGGAGCTGATTCGTTATTTAAACAACTTCCCGCTGTTGTTTTGGATAGATGGGAGAATCTCACTGAAAGATATCTATCATCGTTGAACTTTCGATCATATGATAATTTAACACCAACAGTTCTCTTTGCTCGCTATTGGCGCCAAAAACTTCGAAAGCATCGTTTTCATTGATAAACGTGTTTGACTATTTGAGAGTAGAAGAATTTCATGTGAGAGTAATTTTATTGTGTCGATACAATGCACTGTAAAAGAAAAGAACTTGATTGACTTTTCTTTTCTCTTCATAACATATTTTCACTCGTTGAAACTGACTATTTTTAGTTCTCTCCTTGCATTTGTAAATTTTCAATAAATCATCTCATGCTTTATTCATCAAACAAAAAGCATTTGTCAAATGTGATTAGATTTACGTAAAATCATTTTTCTCCAGGAAATATTAAGACCGATCTTATTTGAACTTATACAACTCCTACTTTCTAAACTCTTCTACTATCTTCAATTGACCATAGCGACCATAAAAGCAAAGTACATTTCTCATCTCGAGCAATTCCGAGGTGGATAAACGCATTCGTGTTGAACCTGATCAAATTTTGGATATCAAATCTATGGAGAATCGATACATCCTTGGTTGAATATTAAAACCATCACGTTTCATTGTAAAATCAGTCAACTAATCAGACGATTTCTCTTTCTCTACCGAGCCGTATTCTAGGCTTTTCTTCTCTCTTATTTTTCGTATTCCGTTTTCTTCTCATATCGTCAGTATTCTTTCTCCAGAGACGACAACGACAATAACATTGGACTCTCGTCGTATTTAACTTTAATTTTGTTGAGTAATCGCTTGTTTCTATCGTTTTCTTCTGTCAGAAATCACTACCGACAAGAGAATATCCAGCACTAGATTTTCCTACGCACAAAAAAAAACAAAATCTTTTCTTCTTACTCAGAGAAAGTGATTTCAGAAGAGAAAAAGAATGCTCAGATGTGTGTTTAGACACGTGATATTGCACGTTAGCACGACGTTCGACTGTTAACCTTCGAAATGTATGTCAATGATATTGGCGGGTTTCAATACAAAAGAATGATCAGATGCTGTTGGATACTTTTCTTTGTTCAATTTATTCTTCTTGTTGGTAAGAATGTTTGTCGAAATTTTCGAGCAGAACAAGTTTGAATGTGATTTCGACATTTAGATAGTATTCAATGGGCAAATCCAGCAGCTATTCCTCAGATCTGTTCCAAGGTAAGATTGTTGATGATCGAATGAATTTCATTTACAATTTCAAAAACAAAAAAAAGCTCATTCCGTCGCAACTTGCAAGTCTTTGGAGACACTTTTAATATCTCACATAGTAAAGTGCGTATATTGCAATTAATCAACCATCAGTCTTACACTTGCATGTTGTTCACCGGAGAGCTCCCTCAGGTCGATTGCTATTAATCATATGTCTTGTATAGAAAAGAACTTAGCTATTTTCATGAAATTTGATCAAATATTTTCACAGACTAACAATCATGATCAAAGAAAATTAATGATGTTTTGCAAAAAGACTAAAAGTTCTTTGTTGTATTCATCTAGCTTCAGTCAATGCTTTCTTTTGGTAAATACCAAACATCTCAAATCTCTTCAAATATAACTTATGTTCCTCGCCTCTATGCTCAAAATTTCCTTGCTTATTCTTCTATCGATGATTTTCTGTTGTTCATTGAACCTAAACATCAGATCCATATCTATGACGCTCAACATGTTCAACTCATTCTTACTATCAGTACAGTAGATGTAATCATTGCTACGTCATGTACTTCATTGATTTCTGAATCTCCGCATGAACTTTTTTTTATCTACGCAAATTATTCCTCAACAAATATCATCGCTTTGCGTGTGTGTCAAGTACGATTTGATATTGATCGGCGAGATTTCACTCAAAACTATTGTATTCAACCAATCACACTGCAATATGATCAACCGAACTTACGCGTTTACGGTTTTACTATAAAACGCGATCATGCAGGAACGAATAAGTCTCTGGTATTCATCTCTGCAGAAATTGGTCTGATCTATAGTATTTTCGATACTAAAACCGGTATTTTGTTGAGCGAACCATTAGTCTTAAATGAAACATTGAATGAAGGCAGCGTTGTCTTGTCTTCGTCGAATTCAATTTATTATGCCAGTAAACAAGAACATTTAATTTATGAATTACGCATAACCAATGATTTTCGTTTGACTTATGGCAATGTCACCAAAGGCAAAGCGATTAAATCTCCCTTTGGTCTAATCGCTGATGAATGTCATCATTTGTATGTAAAACTATCTGTAAACTTGGGTCGATTTTTCGTTTTATTCATTAGATACATTGCGACACGTTCTATGATATTGATCATGTACACACAAGAATCTGCAACAATACGAAGCGTTTTCTCTAAAGCATCCGATTTACCAATAACACTTGAAAGAATTAATGCAACGACGTATGTTTACGCAACAATCAACAAAAATGCAAAAAAGACCCAACCTTACTGGATGTTTAACTTCTTATATTTTACTGGTAGGTTAAACTGACTAAAACGACGTGTATCACTGTTCAATTTGTTCTTTAGAACCGGAGAAAAATCTGCCTCCAACGCGCCATCCTGGTAGGAATCAAACTTCTTTATTCGCTTTGATTGTTGTTTTGATTTTTGTACCGCACATCATAACCTGCTTAGACCGCCACTATCCTTCCCTTTGTTGTTATCTATAGTCATTAATATGGATGAAACACCGGTGGTCGATATTACCGCAATCGATAGTGTTTATTTACCAACGCTTTGGCCGTTGTCGTATTCGTTATTGTCTATGACGAATATGACGAGAGTATACACACAGTTTTTTTCCACACCGAGAAAACCGTTCGGATTGTTTCGAAAGAGAAGATTGAAAGCAGTGGAACTGAACAGTACAACTGATCAAGGAAATGCATCAATGCAAATATCAGACGATGATGAATCACAATCTGATTCATTTCATCTTATCGATCATGAAGATGGTCTCGAAAACGATGAGCTTTTACGACCTGATTATAATGATTTTGATGGTGCATCCCTAAATTATGAAAATGGAACGGAAACTCGTTTACCACAAGATACATATTCTGATTCGAATTTCTCTCCTGGTCTTCGATACAATGGTTCATTAGCTAATCCGAATGGCATATCCAGCGATTCCGATACAAAAAGTCGTTCTCATCAATCTCGATTACCGCATACTAATGCTTCTACAAATTCTGATATTAACAAAAGCTCATCATTTCGCGATGATGAATTATTACTAGATTATTTATTGAACCATTCCATATCGGATTTGGCGTCTCTTAACAATACGGATAATATTCTCGAATCGATACCTTCCACTGATGACTTGAAAATCTACTTCAAACATCGAGCAAATCTTACCGAAGATCAAAGAATCCAGATAGAAGCTTACCTTGTTCAACGAATCTCATCAGATCCATATCTTGCCTCTAAATACATTACTAGCACCATCGATCCTGCCATACCTCCTGTCAATGACAACTATTTATTACCTAAAGATGAACCAGCAAAAGAATATTCTCAAGACATGCTATCCTATATATTGGATCGCTTCAATCAAACAAAAGCAGTGGAAGAGAATTTATTTTCCTATGATGAGTTACAGACTTATTTAGAAGGAAACAGAGATTTTACACTAGAAAAACAAGGGTATATTAAAGCGTTCTTAGCTACACAGAACTTACCCGATCAAAAGCAATTATTTGAAGATTCAACATTAGCTGGCCTACCAACGACAACTCTTCCGAGTGATAACGAACTTAATGAAGATGTACAACTCGAAGAACTATTGAAAAAGATACCACAATCTGATTCCGAATATTACAATTTGTCTACTGATTCGGAAGAAATATTAATTTCCAAAGATGACCTTCGATCTTATATATACGGTGAAGGAATGTTATCGAAAGAACAACAAACACAGTTCCAAGCTTATGTTGCCACACAAAACTCTTCTGATCAATATCTACTCACCAAGTATATAACAACAGCAACAATTGCTACCACTACTATTGCATTATCGTCTGAAATAGAAGAAGTACCGGAAAATCAATTACCATCAAAGGATTTTACAAGTAAAGATGAAAACGATGATCAGCGTCCGAAGGAAGAAATATTCATAGATTTTGAACAAAACAACCGCACGAACGACACTGATGATGGTTGGTTCAATGCCAACGACTTACAAGGTTATCTCGAAGGACACGCTAATCTTTCTGATGCTCAACAAATACAGATTGAACGATATCTTGCCAAGCAACCATCTCTTGACAGAAGTCTATTTACTAAGCATTCAACGACAACAACAACATCAATATTGTTAACTACAACATTCGTATCGAGTGACAATACCGATCCAGACAATGTCGAAGAAGAAAATCCAGATGAAAAGCCTAGTGTAGATGATATACTCGAGAAGATACCGGAGGCAGATACCGAACATTTTAACATCACTGTAGGATCGGAACAGGTACTGATCGCAAAGAATGATCTTCGATTGTTTTTCGAAGGCGTAGGAAACTTACCAAAAGATCAACAAAAACAAGTCGAAGCATATTTAGCTTTGCAATCGCTCACTGAGCGCCGCAAGTCGACAGAATATTTGCCAGCAACGGCACCTGATGATATTTCGTCAACAGTTCGTACGAATTCTGACTTCGTAACTGAAAGACAAGACCATGAACCGTTAATCGATGCGGAATTACTTCCATTACTACTTGAACACTTCAATGATTCCGTTGAAGCTCGAACATCCTCAATTACAATTGATGATTTACGTTCGTATCTACAGGGAAAAGGAAATCTGTCTGAATTTCAACAGGAAATTATCAAAGAATATTTAAGCAAAGAATTATCTGAAATTCAAAGTTCACCTTCTGTAGATTCAACTAGTACAGTTCCACTATCTACTACTATGGTCGTGCAAGAATCACTCGATGATAGCAACGAGCATAAAGATAATGAATTAGAAGATTTGTTAAATAGAATATCATCTACTGATTCTCACTCTGGCAACTCTTCCAGTTCTACTGAAGAAATATCAATTTCAAAAGATGAGTTACGTTCCTATTTACAAGGACGCAAAAATCTCTCCAAAGCTCAGGAGACGCAAATTGAAAACTACATTTCGAAATTACCACTACCTGATCAAACATTATTTTCAAATTATCTCACTACCACTACTCCTCAATCTTCCACTACCTCAACATCCGTTTTAGACATCAACTCCATCCTACAACCACAAACTAATCTTTCCTCAACTCATCATACTGATTCAAAACTCCTCTCAACCATTCTCCAGCATCTCAATCACACCCTCAACACCTCCTTCACCATCAACGATCTACAATCCTACATTCAAGGACACACTAATCTCTCTACCGATCAACAACACAAGATCAAAGAATATCTCGCCGAACACTCATCACCACTACAAAACATCATCTCTCAATATTTACAGACAACAACAACGTCACAACCGTCCAGCACTGTAACTCCACTGAACATCGACGATGATGAGAAACTAGACGAGTTCCTGGCGAAGATTCCACTGAGCGATCCAGAGCAAGTGGCGATTAGCAGAGAAGATCTTCGATTGTATCTACAAGGTCGAAGTAATCTATCGAAAGATCAAGAAGCACAGATCGAAATGTATCTAGCAAAGGAAACAACAGTCGACGAAACAAAGTCTTCGCAGTATGTGACGACAAGTAGTCCATCAGCGAGTGAGGGTGAAGATGTTGAAGCAATAGTTGATGGATTAGAGAAGGGAAAGTACTCGAATGAAGTTGTTGCTGCTATCGTTGAACATTTGAATCGATCAAGTGATGCAGAAAAGAAGATTCCATTTAATATTCTTGATCTGCAATCTTATCTACAGGGGGATAAGAATTTATCATTAGCTCAAGAAGAACAAATCAAGGAGTATCTTGATAACAATCGATCTCCTCTTCAAAATATTGTATCTCAATACACCAAGGATCTCACAGATTCATCAACTATTGCTCCAATAACTAGTGATGCAGAAATAGAAGATTTCTTGGAGAACATAGTTGACATCAGCTCAAATGTCTTCAACATTTCTACAGACTCAGAGTCGAGAACAATTTCAAAAGACGATCTGCGATCATATTTGAAAGGTCATGGAAATCTGTCAAAAGCTCAAGAAGCACAAATCCAAACGTATTTACACGAATTGTCTGCAACAAATAGTGCACTATTTTCCAAGTATTTTACATCTACTCAAAAACCACAAAAAATACCCCAAGAACGAAATCAGTCTTCTACTATCGATACGGACGACGATATTGATTCAGAAATATCTCTACCAAGTGGCAGCGAGAGTAGCTCATCTCAGTACTCCACGACGACTCGAGTATCTCCTGCGCGCGCACCAGTTGATGATCATAATGAAGAAGAAAAGTTCAAAGACTTTTTAAGGAAAATTCCACAAACTGATTCTAATTATTATAATATTTTCAGTGGTCCTGGAGGACAGTTGTTCTCCAAAGATGACTTATTGTCATTCCTCGAAGGTCGAAGCAACTTATCAAAAGAACAACAAGCTCAAATTCAAGCATACCTAATTAAAGAATCACCAGCTGATCAAGAAACATTTGTGAAATTTCTAACCAGTACAACAAAACAACCAACAACAACGACATTTAGTAGCAAAGATGTAGAGGACATGGATAAAGTCGAAGAAATACCAGCATCTATCCTTGAGAAACTGAATCATATCATCGCCACAGAAAACAGTTCATTTACTTTAGATGATATCCACACATACCTTCAAAAACGCGGCAATTTATCAGCAGTGCAACAATCACAAATCGAAGACTTTCTTGCTAAACAACCAACCTCCATTAACAAACTTTTATTGTCGAAACATTTCACAACTACTCAACCATCAAGCACAATATATTCATCGGAAGAAGGTATCACTCTTGATGATCTACTAAAGAGAATACCATCCGCTGGCTCTGATTATTTCAACATTACTACCGGATCAGAGCAGGTACTCATTGCAAAGGATGACCTTCAGTCATATTTAGAAGGGGAAAAGAACTTATCAGACATCCAACAGGCACAAATCGACGCATATTTGACTCAAAGATTATCAGCGAACCGAAATCTTTTTTCCAAAAAGTTAACTACTATGTCAACTCTAGAATCATCATCGACGTCAAATCCAAACGTTTATCAACAATATATTCATGCACAAAATCAGACAACCGGTCTAGAAAATATGCCGTTTACCGCTGATGAGTTAAATGCCTACATCCAGGGTCGGAGAAACACATCATTAGTTCAACAAAAGCAGATCGAAGACCATCTCGCCAAACAAACAGCGTCGACCTCCACTCCGGTTTCGCGATCTTCAATCGGTGTGCTTGTTTCAACAGAGGCACCATTGTCAGATGATAAACAACGTGAAGAAGAAGTTAAGTTACAAGACTTAATAAATAGATTACCAGAAATAGATCCACATTCTGTCAACTACTCGAACGATTCCGAACAAGTTCCTATTTCAAAAGATGATATACGTACATATTTACAAGGGAGAGAAAATTTATCAAAAGCACAAGAAGCACACATAGAAGCATATCTGGCTAAACATTCATCATCCGCTCAAAATATACTTTCGAAGTATTTAACAACCAGTACTTCGAAACCGAGAATACCTGTGACTGCTGGAATCAACATCGGAGAATTCTTTCAAAGGGGAACGAATAAATCGCTTACTGATCTTATACAGAATGAAGAATATTCACAAAAAAATTTACTCATGCTATTCGAAAAAAACTACAATCAGACAAACTCGACAGAAGGAAAATCGTTCAGCGTGGAAGATTTACGATCCTATGTACAAGGACAAGCAAATATATCGGCAGAAAAACAAGCACAAATTCAGATCTATTTAGCTGAACAGTTACATTCCAATCAACATATGTTTTCACAATATTCGACTACGGACATATCGCCTGGCAGCAGTTCGACGCTTGATGACGCAAAATTACAAGAGCTTCTCGATAAGATTCAAGTAGGCGATTCTCTATACTTCAATCGTACTGGCGATCAAGAAAAATCAATCTCCAAAGATGATCTACGTTCCTATTTACAAGGACGCAAAAATCTCTCCAAAGCTCAGGAGACGCAAATTGAAAACTACATTTCGAAGTTACCACTATCTGATCAAACATTATTTTCAAATTATCTCACTACTACTACTCCTCAATCTTCCACTACCTCAACATCCATTTTAGACATCAACTCCATCCTACAACCACAAACTAATCTTTTCCCAACTCATCATACTGATTCAAAACTCCTCTCAACCATTCTCCAGCATCTCAATCACACCCTCAACACCTCCTTCACCATCAACGATCTACAATCCTACATTCAAGGACACACTAATCTCTCTACCGATCAACAACACAAGATCAAAGAATATCTCGCCGAACACTCATCACCACTACAAAACATCATCTCTCAATATTTACAGACAACAACAACGTCACAACCGTCCAGCACTGTAACTCCACTGAACATCGACGATGATGAGAAACTAGACGAGTTCCTGGCGAAGATTCCACTGAGCGATCCAGAGCAAGTGGCGATTAGCAGAGAAGATCTTCGATTGTATCTACAAGGTCGAAGTAATCTATCGAAAGATCAAGAAGCACAGATCGAAATGTATCTAGCAAAGGAAACAACAGTCGACGAAACAAAGTCTTCGCAGTATGTGACGACAAGTAGTCCATCAGCGAGTGAGGGTGAAGATGTTGAAGCAATCGTTGATGGATTAGAGAAGGGAAAGTACTCGAATGAAGTTGTTGCTGCTATCGTTGAACATTTGAATCGATCAAGTGATGCAGAGAGAAAGCATACATTTACAGGTGATGACTTGCAATCATTTCTGGAAGGACATCGAAACTTCTCTGCATCAAAATTAGACGAAATCAAAGAGTATCTAGCTAATCAATCATCTGCAATTCAAAATATATCTTCTCACTACTCAAAGGGTCACCTTGATCCTAGACTGGATGGATACACTAACGGTGGTGACAGAACTCTGAATGATCTCTTGGAACGACTTTCTTCAATCGACGCATACCGTCTCAATTCATCTACAGATGCGGAACGGTTAGCCGTCACCAGAGAAGAATTACGGTCTTACCTACAAGGTCGTGGAAATCTTTCCAAAGCTCAAGAATCTGAAATCAAGGCATATATCGCTAAACAATCACCACAGGATCAGGAATTATTCTCGAAATCGATGACATCGACTGAAACTCCATCCACAACGTTGGTGACTGTTGTCGAGAAATCTACACAATCGCATAAAGGGAAGAAAGGTGGTTCTAGTAAAAAACTACAAACAACAACTGTTGATTATAACAAGCCAACGACAGCATTCGAAGAAAGTCTATTCTTTTTCGACGACTTGCGAGCTTATTTACAAGGTCGGCGTAACTTATCACCAGCAAAAATCGCACAAATCCAAGCTTACCTAGCGAAGCAAGCAGCGGCAAATCAAAGTATATCGTTGTTGTTTTCAATCACCACCCGACCAACAACAGCAGTCACCTCGAGGACTGGCAAATCGTCTGATGAGCAGCTTACCGAAGATGATGAACTCAAAGCGTTATTAAAGAAAATACCATTGGTTGATTCAAAATTTTACAATGTATCTACCGGTTTAGAAGAAGCATTGATTGCGAAAGACGATCTACAATCTTATCTAGAAGGCAAAAGAAACCTATCAGCCACTGAGGAAGCTCAATTTCAGATGTATTTATCCAAACAGCCTTTATCAGATCAAACTATGTTTTCGAACTATCTGAGGAAAACAAAAGTACCAGACGAACTTTCTACACCTGGCATGGATGGAAAATTAGTAACGAATAACGGAAATGAAGATCATACACAACAATTGCTACCATTGGATTTGGAGTATTTGAATCGAACTATTGGCTCAGATGGAATCCTATTTACTCTTGATGACTTGCAATTATACTTACAGAGACGCGGAAATTTAACTCCAGCTCAAATCGCACAAATTCGAGCTTATTTAGCTGCACAAAGAGCATCCAATCGAAGTATTTTCTCGAATGATACAAAACCATCGCACGACACGTCAAGATTAGATGAAGTAAATTTGGAGCAGTTCTTGAAGAATTTATGGGCGTATTTAAACAATACGAATATTTCCAGTGATGTCGACAAGGCACTCTTTTCCATAGACAACATACGAGCTTATCTACAAGGTCGATTAAATCTATCGAAAAGCGATGAAACAAAAATGCAATCGTTTTTAAATAAATATTCAACGTTAAGTAAAAACACTCTCAATGCAACGAACACAACCCTTTCCCCTTCGGAGCACCCGCACTTATGGTCGTCATTTTTTCGTTTCTCAGATTATTCGAGCACTAAATCATCAAAATCTCTTTCAGACATAGATAAAACAACAACAACAACTTCTACTACTACCACTACAGGCACTTCACTATCTCAGGAGAGAAATTCCATTCTTTCAACGACCAGCAAAACATTTTCAGGTACAACTGATTCATCACAATTTACCGATGCATTTCAATCCTTGTATGAACTGACATCAGCACGAAAAACGGGTACATTCATAACATCCGATGTACCTAGACAAACACTAACAATCACACAATCGGATATATCTTCATCAAGACATGATCAACAGTATTTCAAATCAACCCTTGCTTCCATGTTATCTCCTTCAACTCAGAAACCAACATCACAAAAGGAATCGAACTACGATACTTCCAGAACATCACAGGTTTATTCGAGATCGTCACACTCGGATCAAATGGAGACGTCCACCACTACTTTCTCAACATCGAGTTTCTTCTATTCTACACAGTCAGTAGTAGCTGATAGAACTCCGCCACATTTGATTCCTACTAGTTCTCAAAGAGAAAGTTCGAAGCCGTATAGTTACTATCCGTCCCCACCAACACCTTTCTCGTGGTTGACTGATAGATATCGCCATGGTCTTACTTCTGACCGATCTGCTTTTGACTCGACGTCGACACTTTTTCCTTCCTTTGATGCGCGGAGAACAGCATCAACGTACACTCCACCAAATTTTGATCTACAACAAGGATTTACTACCACAAATCGTAGATTTCGTAGTCGAAAACAAAAGATTATCCGTTGGCAAACTCAATCAACACCAAGCACTACGATGTCTCCTATTCTCACCACTACAGTAACCATATCTCCAGATGAATCAACCAAAACTTCGAGTATATCAGATAAACTTCTTCGAATACCATCTTAATCCGATTTACGTTTTAGATCATCTTTCAACAACTGTGACGCCAACATCATTATGGTATGCTCAACTCGACCCCTTCAATCAACAGCAAACGATAATTGTCAAACCACCATCAAATCGAAACGATCCTAACACATTCCTATCAAATGAACTTCTCAATGAACTGTTTCACAATATTTCCACATCATCAAACTCATCCGTTGACAAATCAGTGTATTTTGATCTAATTGATCATCCTTCATCTTCGTGGAATCTTTCCGTTCAATCCAATGATAGTTTCATACTTGACATTGCATTACCATTGTCGAATTCTACAAGTCAAACCAACTTGACATTTACAACAATTGAAGCCGAACGTTTTTCGACGAATATTCTCGGCAAATCAGTTCATTTTCAAATAGACCGTGTTCAAGCAAAACAATTCTCTTTAACAATGAATAATACTGACAATGAAACCGAATCAAACCGTCGAATTCAACATTTATCCGATGTTACTATTGGTCACGTAACAAGTGAACAATTTCATTTGACTCTACGTCAAACGGACAACATCAAGCTGCACGTGCAACAAGTCGATACGGCAACAGCCGAACTGCAACTCGATGATAACTTTTGTTCCAATAAAAGTAGTCTAGCGATCAATTTAAATCTTTCAAAAAATGGTAAATACAACTTCTCCTTCTGTCTACTTCTTCGATTTCGATTCTATTTAGGAACAATTCGTTACGGTAACCGTACACCTATTCACATTGGACCAGTTTTCACTCGAGTACACATGCCTCAACAATCCTGTGATCGTGATCAACCATTAGCCTTATTTTTCGATATATGTGAACGAGATAATCCATGTTCGAATGGTGGCACATGTATTGCTCTCATGCCAGATTTCAATGATACATCTTACTCTTCGATCAAAATAGGACAGATTGGTTACAAATGCAATTGCCCATTGCATACAACTGGTGACCACTGTGAAGTTTTCCAGTATCCATTAGGATATTGTTTCAATGGTGGAACTCTTCTACAGATCTATGATCGGTTCAATAAATCGGTTGAAAAATGTCTTTGCGCTGCAGATTTCTATGGGACATTTTGTGAGCAATATGTTGATAATTGCGTTGGAGTGACATGTTCAAATCATGGTATATGCATAGATGATATTGAATCACACAAATGCTCGTGTTTCGATGGATTCTACGGTGCTGCGTGTGAGCGAAAACGCATACAAACAGTTATTCTCCAAGCAGCAACTCGATCGTTTGGCATCATTGCAATATTACTGATTAGTGCCATCGCTTGTTTGGTTGTTGCAAGTGACATTCATACGTATATCATGCGTAAACAACAACGGAAACTTTTATTAGAGAAAGCACCACGTGTCACCTCGGAAATCTTGGAAAATTCAGTTCTTTTACTTGGATTCGGTGATGCTCCAATTGAAATGAATGATCTTACAAATATTCGTATTATGCGAAGAGGAAAACGTTTGAAACATCGGCCAGCGAAACGAAGAGCACGAATACGAAAGACAAATGGGAAACTGCCCATTGCAAAAAGGCAACTTATTTCAAAAGCATCCACCGAACCTGAACTCATAGCAATTCGACCTGCTGAAAACAATGTTTAACACTTTGAACTTTTCTCTCTGCTTAGTTTCTTTTGCTTGTATTTGATATCCATATTTGATAGTATAAAGAATCTCTTCATTGTCTCTTACAATTCAAGCGTTTTCTTATCAACGGAATGATGAATACTTTCCTTGTCATAGGAAACAAAAGCAGTTGGTTGTTCTTACATAAAAAGAACATATCTTAGCACAATTACATGCATAATTGACCAACAGTTGTTCGGAAATATTAATGATCCCTTCGAGTCAATCGTTTTGTCATATGTAGCATCGTCGTACCGGTCAATGTTGACATTTACAGAATTGAATATGAAATGAAATCACAGCATACGCTTGAACATGGCTGATTTCCACCGATGTGAGAAGTATGTGTTTAATAAAAGAATACCTCGCACGTCTCTTCTCACAATTGCATCATCGTACAGAGAGAATGATCAGATAACGAATAAGATCATTTGAATTCAAATGTGTAGAAGTAAAATGTAAACAAACTCTTTTCTACAGATTAACAAACGTGTGATGAAATTGATTAAATCAATAGACGTGATGTTATCCAAGAAGAAAAAAAGAATGACACCGTGTGCAGTGATTTGCATATGATAAAAAATGGTTGAACATAATTCTATGGAGAAAATATCATCAANCCACATGCTGTTTAAATGTTTGTTTTACCCACATGGAGAGAAAGAGAGATCATTGATCTTTTCCTTTTGATAGATGTCTTACGAACGTGCCTGAATGTTTCCTATTCTTCTTTTTCATTTCGAATGTATCAGCAGTTATGTGTATGTCGAAATGCATACTGATGAGTTTTTATATTGACTGTTGTCTTTTGTGACGTTCATTACGTCATGTTGATCTTCTTGCAGAACAAATGACATGTGAGAAATTAATGATCCGTATCAGATCGAATATTGACGTTTGAAAGCGAAAGACAAGAAGTAACGAGATCAATGAGAATACTTACAGCCATTGTTGAGATGAATGGATGAAAATAACGAAAAATAACAAGGAGAGATTCTTCATCGTTGAGATTAAATGGGATATGTCAGTGAGAAAACATCGTTGTGAATGATTTATGTCTAATATATTGTTGTCAATCTTCTCATTGACTTGATAAGATCTGGTTCGAGGATAAGATTGACGAGCAGAAAATGAACTAACAAGGAGAAACGATTCTTCTGCTTATTGTTGCGTATATCGAAATGAAGGTG
Source organism: Adineta ricciae (assembly GCA_905250025.1). Lineage (NCBI taxonomy): Eukaryota > Metazoa > Rotifera > Eurotatoria > Adinetida > Adinetidae > Adineta > Adineta ricciae. Next base: position 28,813 of record CAJNOJ010000209.1, read on the forward strand.
TTGATGATGTCGATGAGAATATCGATGCTTAGAGAAGAAAAAGAGAGAACGAATGAGAGAAGTTAATAGCGATTGGTTGTTCATCCAATATGAAGAGAAGAGAAACTGTATAATTTTCTTCTATTCTCTTTCTCTCTCTCTGTCGCTTTATTCATGGGAGTTTGTATGAGTATTTCTAACACTTGAATGACAAGTCTCTATTCGCTCTCTATATCACACAATCAACTGATTTATGTGCACAGTTGAGTCAATTAGTGTCACATTCGAGAGAGACTGACCAAGTGAGAGATTACTAATGTGTCTGCTACTACTGACCAAATGCGATTTATTGCAATATTAGTTTAGATCGATTTTCTTTCATACAGTTTGATCCGATGATCATTGATCAAACGTAAACTCATCAAAGAAAACAACTCGAAATAGCCAAATTTAATTAATTGAAAGGTTTCATATCTTACAGAACAACATTTTATTTTTCCAGAGAAACGGGAAATGTTTGTTAGAGAACGTTGCCAACATGTGTGCGGTGACTTTCACCTTGAAAGAATTGTAAAACCACAAAACAAAGTTATTGCACCATCAGTATGAAATGACATCTGTTGTGTATATAAAAATATGTTTTTCCTCTAACTTGCACTACTTTTCTTCGGAGCTCTTTGAAGTAACAAGAAAAAAAAAGTTTGGTTTTGAATTGACCTACACGAGCAAGATGGATTATAATTCATCAGATGAATCAGATGGGAATGTTTTGGCAAACAAAAAGAAATTGGTTAGTGACCTTGTTAAGCTTTGTTATTTTTGTTGTTTCGAGTAATTGGTATCTATAGTTCGTTTTTTTTCCTATAGAAATCGACAACAAAACGCAATGCAAGTGATGAAGCACAATTGAAGAATGGGTTAATGAAGCCGTCTATGAAAAAGAAAGCGTCGAGCATGACAAAGACGAGTCAACGAGTAATGATAAGAAATCAAATGAGTGGATATAAACAATGATAAATTTTGTTTTTTTTTTGCAGAAATCGGTTCAGCCAGATCAGAATAGAAAGGGACTCAATGGCAAATATTGGACGGTAAGTGAATCGATTTGATTGTTCAGCTTAACCATCGAAACTAATCGTTTTAGGATGCTTTATCGAAGCGAGTTGTGAATGGTAAGCATACTGATGAAGATTCTTCGTCAGATGACACTTCTTCAACATCCACATTGTCCGAAGAATCTGGGAGTACAACCTCAGTATCATCATCATCATCTGATGATGATGATGATGTTCTTTACGAAAAACAATCGTTTGTTACGTGCCGAGGTGCAACAGATACATTTTATTTATGTCAAATCTTGAAGGATGTTTATCAAAATACTAAGAAAATTCCAATCCGTTGGTGTTCAGTCATCGGCGAAGATGGTGATAATACGAAAATTAGTACTAAAACACAATTTAAACTCAGTTACACGGATACTCTTGATCCAGCAGCGATTCTACTCGGTGTATCTTCTGTGATTGAACATTCAGGTGGCGTCTTTTCATTGAAAAAACAAGATATCGTTGATAGTAGTCGTTTATTGCAAAAATCCATTCGTGGTGAATCGCTTTCGTCGGATGATATGATGGATTTATCGACTGAACATCCACCTTCATCTAAATCCAAGAAGGCCACTAAACATATTCGTTTCAATTCAGACGAAGATGAAAGTAGTTCTTCTTCTTCAGAAGCATCGACAACAGAAGTTCCAGTAAGTAAAAAACGTAAACTCGGCTCAGCCAACAAGAAATCTCGAAAACAACCACCGAAAAAACGAACACGAAAGACATCAGATGGGTCGGATGACACAACAAGTAAGTTCACTCTTTGTTTGAAGAATCTTCCATCGGAAGCAATTAATCCTTAATAGCCAAGCGAAAACCACGACGAAAGAAAAACGTTCCCGACGACGACGAAGAACATGATGATGATGAAATGGATACATCAACAACCAAGAAAAGTAAAGATTCTCTCGTGAAAAAGTTCGATCAACGTACAAATGTTTTCTTTTCATTTAGAAACAAAACCTGCACGCACGCCAAAAGTGCAATTATTCAAAGTTCATAGTAACAGCTCACTGACGAAAAACCCAACAGTAACGGTTTACAAAGCAGAACCGTTCTTTGAAGACAAGTAAACCAGAACATTTGCTTAAACCAGAAGACATATTCGATTTTTTCTAGTCTACCTGTTCCTTTCATTTCGTCGTATGTTCAAAGTAAATTAGCCATTCGTGCTGTTAACTTAAATGATGCCAAATTATTAAAAAGTCTTATTAATGATACCAATCACGTTTGTTCGGTAAGATGACGGATTAGTCGAAGAGAATCTTTATAAACTTTTTCATTGATTTGACTAGGTCCATGTATATCGAAGTCTATTTACTGATTTAACGGCTGTCCATTACGCAATCAAAAGTAATAATATCGAATTAGTGAAAATCTTACTTGATGATATCAAATCGCCGAAAAAAACTCGATGTCCATTTCCAACGATTTCAATGGTTCGACAAAGTACTGGAAAGTAATGATAAAAAATTTGATGCCATCTCTGTCATAAAACGGATCTAATACTTCTAGCGCCAATACTCACACATTTGGTTTTCGTACGATGAAATTAATGGCAAGTCGTGGAGCTAAAGAAGGCAATGATGCATTGAATAAAGTAACTAAGTTTTGAATTCGATTGAGAAATCGTCGATGATTTCTTCCTTGTCTAGGATTCTATGTCAGCGGAAGGATTTCATAACGTTAGAGAACTCGTCTCTTTTGCTTTACAAAACAACTGCTCACGGGAAATGTACGATTTCCTAATCAAAACGTACAAAGACTCAGTAAGATTTCTTCTGGATTACCCTCAAGAACATGCATTCAAAATATTGCTTTCCGTAGTTACGTGTGGAGAGTATTTACGATAATATTTATAAAATCATCGTCGCCGGCCACCATAAATTAGCTGCAAGTATTGTTGGTGATGTTAAAGAGAACACATTTCACGGTTTCAATGCTCTCCATCATCAAGTTTGTTTCTGAGCAATCATCTTTCATAAAGTCAACAAGATTCTGCTTATTAAGGTTCTACTTTATGATACTGAAGATATAACCATCAATCGAGTAGCAAGTGTTGTAAAGAAAACTCGAGAAAATTCAATGGTGCGTTTACATTCAATGATTTGCTCGGATACAAATTACATTTTCTTTAGATTACACCGATACATTGCGCAGCAATCAATCCAAATAGCAAATATTTGAAACAATTATTGAATGCGATGCCGGAATACAACATTCTCGATAAATACGATCGCCGACCAATTCATTATGCTGCAGCATGCGAAAGTTCAGAACCACTTGAATTTCTTTTATCAAAGTAACTAACTTGAATTTCAAAGTTCAAATCTGATTTGCTTTTTCCTAGACACGTCAATATGAACGATGTTGATCGTGGAGGAAACTCTCCCTTACACATCGCAGCTATGCATGGTCGCGCACATAACGTCGAACTTTTACTTCGTACTGCGAAGGAACAATCCGAAGGGAACGAAGATGAAAATGAAGTTCAAGAGAAATTTGGTTTAGCATGTATCAATCGAATGAACAAATCGCGATTCTATCCATTACACTTAGCTGTGCTCAACAATCATCTGGTATGTACACTACTATTCAATCTATCCGGATAACAAATTCCATTCGCTTAGGATTGTGCCAAGATTCTTCTTGATTATGACGCTCCTATCAATGTTGTAACTAGCGCAGCACAAAAGATTACACCATTGATGTTCGCCTGTCAGAAAGGTTATTTAGAAATCGTTCAATATCTGATTAGCAAAGGTGCAGTAGTTGAAGCACGCGATCGTTTTCAACGAACGCCGCTCATTCACGCATGTATGTGCGGAAATGCAAACGTTGTTTCGCATCTATTACATATTGGTGCGGATCCTAATGTTTTCGATTCATCGATGAATACTGCTTTACATTACGCCATTGCTTATGGTTGGTATTTCTGTGTGAAAGTGTTACTCGAAGCAGGAGCAAATTTGAACTGTATAAATTGTTGGCAAACGACATGTTTAGCCATCGGCTTTCTCAAAGGACATTATGGCCTTTGTGACTATCTTCTTACTGAGCACAATGCTGACATTAATTTTACAACGGATGATGGCTTGTCGTTAGTTATGTTAACTGTTAGTCAAGAAATATCCACGTCGATTGTAGAACAGTTGGAATATGTAGTTGAAAAACATAATGCAGATTGTACAATTGTGGACACGAACGGTAGCAATGCCGTAAGTTTATTCTTTGATGTTGATCTTTTCTCACTTACGACTGTTCTCGGTTTAGTTTCATTATTTAGCTGGCAATTTATGTAATCAGAATAGTACCTATCTTGTAAGTGAAATCCAGTAAAAAGTGTAAGGAATTCTAATTGAAAATTTTTGATAGGATGAAACTTCGAAGAAAACTCTACATGAGAACTATTTCAAAGTTGCACAAATCCTTCTTGATCATAATTGTGAACCGGATAAATTAAACTCCAAATTACAATCACCGTTGATGATTGCTCTTGAAACGGGAAACTTCATTCTTGTCAATTATTTGATTGACAAAGCAAAAGTATCGATCAATGCTGACATTAGTTATAATGGCAAAACACTTTTACACTATTTCGCTCAAAAATGCGAAAGATTCGATCTCATGCAAGTTTTATTGAAATTGGTTAGTAAACGATTGATTTTCATACGAATTCATCCGAATTCCATTGTAGCCAGTGACAGATGAAGTGAGAAAAATGGGTCAAATCTATGATAACAATGGTCGAACACCATTGCATTATTGTGCATCGATATTTGATCGATTCTGTCGTAAATTCAAAGTGAGTTCAGATGGAAATGAGTATTAACAAAACACTTAATTATGATTTGTTAGCTTTCAAAAGGTACTGAAAAGCTAGAGAAACGTTATCAATCGATTGTTCGAATGATCGAATACTGTTTACAATCTGCTGAATGTGATCCCGATGCTGAAGTCAAATCAATTGATCAAGTGAAAAATTCTGAGACCGAAGAAAACATTGAAGACGATGGTGACAATATGGATGAGCCTGCAGAAGAAAACGAGGAAGATCATAACGAAAGTTCCAGTAGTAGTAACGAGGAAGACAAAGATGGAGATGAGACGGAAAAAGAAACACCTGTTGAAGATGAATCATCGGATGTGAAACTAAAAGAAACAAGTATATTTTCATTACTTCATACTGTTCGATTCATTGATCAAAGCATAACACATCCTCTGGAAACTTTTCTGAAAAAAACCAACAAAGTCAATGGTTTACATCATGAAACTCATCGCACACCTTTGCTCGAAGCCATTCATCTTCGAGAAGTCCATACTGCTCACATGTTAATCAAACATCCATCATGTGATGTTAATCTCGCTGCGTCGAAACTCTCCCGTGAACAACAGCAAACACCCTTAATATCAGCATGTCGTTTGCAATTATCGCCAATTATTCGAAGTTTGCTCGAACATAAGAAATGTCAGATTTTATCAAGCGATTCGAATAATAACCAAGCATTTCATTACTATTTACGAACATCAAATCGTATTAATGATTACATTGAACTATTGAACTTATTTGTCAAACGATTAACAGAAAGCACGAAAAATCCAATGAATATTCCCGGCAAACACCAGCGTACGCCATTACACATTGCTGTGTATTATAACCTAGGTACAATTGATGCGATTACAAATATTGAAAAGATATTGATTGAAAATGGAAGTGATTTGATGCTCAAAGATGATCTGGGAAATATTCCATTGCATAATGTATTCTTGAATAAAAATATCGGCGACGATCCTGTTGAACTATGCGTTCTCCTCCTCAAAGCCATGAAATCCAAAGGAATCGATACGAAAAATAACGAAGGCAACACGCCGTTACATTTAGCAGTCGTAAGTCGTTTTACATTTATTAGAAACTGTTGACTCAATTCGTTTATCTTAGGAAAAATGTTCGACAGTATGTGTCATGCTTCTACAAGAACATCAGGCTAGTTTATTGATTAAAAATAATCTTTCTAATTCGATCGTCGGTACTTGTATTGCATCGGAACATCTGAATTTGTTTATAACGTTTCTTCAACAATCAATGGATATCGATTTAAGTACAATGCATAAGGTACGTGTGGAGGAACCAGATACAAATGAAGAGGAACAGAGTTCTTCACTCGGAACCGTTGCCAAACGAGTAACCCATCGAGAACGAAAATCAAAAGAGAATTCTTCAATTTGGAAATGGTATTACAGTCAAATTGACAAGAATGAAGAATACAAATCCTATTCATTGATGTACTTAATCATCCAAAGTGATTGGCAAGGTGCATTATCATTAGTTCTAAACGATATCTCTCGTTTTCACTTAACATACATCCAAATCATTGAAACCGCAATAGCGAATGACAAATTGAATCTTGTTCTTCGTCTTCTCTTACGTTTGAAGAATGAAACTTACTCTCCCGAATTGAATTCATCGAAACAAAATCTCTTTCATTTGATTGCGAACACAAAACCATCCAATGAGTATCTTCTCAAACAAATTCTCGCTGCGCTCATTGAATACAAATTCAATTGGAACACACCGGATATCCATGGCTCGTATCCGTTACATTACGCATGTGTTCAACAAAATTTTATCGTTTTGAATTGTTTACGTGAACATTTTCCACGTGCTTTTAACCTTCATCAAACCGATGGATTTAATAATACAGCAAGTGGATTGTTATTCTGGTCAATAGGAGAAAAAACAACATTGGCAAAAGATGAACTTCGAGGATTGATTAAATCCGAGAAACAATTGGATTGTTTATGTAATTATGATAATGAAATCGCAAGAAATCCTTTGTCGTTCGGACATGTGTCTTCAGAAAACAACAAATCGGCATATCCACCGATAAGAACAAGCCAAATACGAACCTCACCACTGATTCATGCCGTTGTTCATAATAATTTTGAACTAGTCAAATTTTTGTTAGAATCGAATGCGGACGTGAACTTCACAGATGAAGATAAACAAACACCATTGATGCACGCTGTTCGAAAGGTAAATACGATTGATTATTCGACGAATTTACGAAATTTCATGTGCTTTGCTTTAGAATGATATCGACCTAGTGAAACTTCTTTTGAATAAAACCCACTCAATCGAAACTACCGAGTCATCTAACAAACGAGCTGTTAGAGCGCCTCGAAGATCATTTGCTCCAAAGCACAGACGACTTAACTTCTATTTTGGTGCGAAGATACATCGTGCGGCAAATCATTCGGATAAAGCGTCAGCGAATAAAAGATCCAGAGAATTTCAAATGACATCAAAAATTGATTTAAACGCTCTCGATAGAAATGGTCGCAGTTGCATTCATCATCTAATTCAACCGTTCATCCATGGTTCCTATCGAAATAACTTGGAAATTCTTCATTTACTTCATTCCTGCGGCGCTACGTTAACCATCGCAGATCGTTCAGGTCTCACCCCATTACAATACAGTACACAAAATCATTACCAACATTTATACGAAGAGTTATCGAAACTAGTTTACAATAAACCAGCCTCTATCCGATCGTTAGCAAACACATTTACAGTCGTTGATCCGAACAAAAATCTTTTCGGTGACAAGCCCGACTTTTACCGTGATGCTCAAAAATTAATCGACGATTACATTTCCATACATACCGCGAAAACACATAATGCTGCCTATCAAGTCGATCGTGCGTCGGGAATGAGCTTAATTGGTACAGTTCTCATAGATGCCGATAAAAACGAACCATACGATGTTCGTCTGACAAAAATCGATGTTAATTACGGTCGATACGGTCTGTACAATTTCTACCGTATGCAAATCATCGTACACAAGAGTAAATCGAATTTGTATTTCTTGTTTACACATTGGGGACGAATCGGTGATGCAGAAGGTCAACATCAACTGACGCCATTTTCCACCTTGGATGAATGTCGAAAGGAATTTTTGAAAGTGTTCCGAGAAAAGACCGGCAATGCATGGAAGGATACGGACCAGTTTGTACCGAAAGCAAAGAAATATACCTTGGTGAAATTGAGCGATCGAGAAATAAAGAAACATTCGACTGTCCCAATTGATTTTCATCGTTTACAAGCAGAAAATCAACATCCACCAACGAAAATTCAATCATCTGCGCACGAAACGCTAATGCGAACATTGATCAGCCGCGAAGCAATGCGAACTAATCTTCACAAAACTCAACTCGATGTAGAATGGATGCCTGTTTCACAATTGAAGCGTGAAACACTGGAAAGAGCACGAGATTTACTAATCAAAATCAAGGAAAAACTCGATGAACAGGAGAAACTCAACAAAGATAGTCCAACTAACAAAACAGCCGATCAGAAACAGGAATTACAACAGATTCTCGAAGCAATCTATCAATATACAAATGAATACTATACATTAGTTCCTTTAAATGGTTACTCCGATGAAAAATTACCCATTCTTAATGACGAATCGCAATTAAAACAACAAGAAAAAATGCTCGATGATCTGTTCGATCTAGAATTATCCTATAAGATTCTTTTAGGAGCACAAGCGAATTTGAAATCGATCTCTCCGTTAGATTATCTGTACAAATCGATAAACTGTCAATTCGAAGCGATGAATCAAAACGATCAAGATTCACAGTTGATTTTGAGATATATTTGGGCGAGTTCACCACAAATCGACGTCGAACAGATTTTCAAAATTGCCCGACCGAAAGAGGATGAGCGATTGAGAAAACGGAACGTTAACAATCACTTTTTACTATGGCATGGAACCAATATTTGCAATTTAATCAGCATACTCTCGCGAGGTAATTTCAGCGATGTGGAATTGCGTGTAAATCACACTCTCTGTTTAGGCCTTCTTGTTGGACCATTGGTTGCAACGGCAACTGGAAGTTTATTCGGAACGGTAAGAGAGAGAAGAATTTTGAAAACAAGAATGAGTTGTGATGAATTGAATGTGCTTTGTAGGGAATATATACAGCAGATGTGTTTGCGAAAAGTCTTGGCTATTGTTCGGGTGTTAAGGACAACGATCAAGAACGATGCTTTATGCTCCTATGTGAAGTTGCGTTAGGAAATATGAAGGAAGTTGGTATACAGAAAATTCAAAGCAATAATGATGATGAAGATGAAAATGAGGAAGAGGAAGAAGAGGAAGAGGAAGAACAAGAAGAAGAAGAAGAAGAAGAAGACGATGTTAATGATGCTAAATTAGATCTAAAAAAATATCAAAGTCGAAAAGGTGTCGGTCGAAATACACCCGATCCTAAGCATACAATTGTTCGTGATGATGGTACGTGCAAAAGTTTCCTTTCCTTTCTGCGAATCATATTTGTTTGCGTCATCTTAGGTGTACAAATCCCACTTGGGCGATTGATTCCAAACAAGCAAGCGTCACAAGGTTACTACGGTCTCAATTACAATGAGTATATTGTTTATGATGAAGCCCAAGTTGCTCTTCGATACCTTGTTCAATTTCGCCGCTAGAAATTTTCGAGGATTTTAACCAAGAATACTCTTTTTATTTAGCAGAAAAATATAATAAATATGAACTTATATCAGACATGTGTTTAGCTTTCCAGATTATCAAATATTGCATCAAAAGAACTATCATCGAAGTCGAATTTAGGCATGGTTTCTGATGTATCTATTTTACTATTTGCATGTCGAAATTGGCCTGCGGATGTGACTAGACTTTGCCAATTGTACGTTTGTTTCGTTGAAGTTAAGTCAGGAAGGTTATTGTCATTTGGATTGTTTGGATGAGAATCTGTGTCTTCGTCGTCAGGTTTTTTTTCGTCCCAAGCTGACCAAGAGATAGATGGAAATTGTTTGATAGGCGAGAGTTTACTTGAAAGAAAAACAATGATTCTTTATCGTTGAGTAAAGATTCAATCGATGTCTTACGTTTCTTGAGGTCGAGGATTGTTCAATAAGCGAGACATAAGAGAGTCATTTATTAATCCCGGTTGAATCTGTGGATTTGGTAAAGGTATTGATGGTTCGATTGGTCTCTTAGATGGTATAGGTTCACGTTTTTGAAATGTCGGTGGGATAAAATGGGATGATTTCGATATTTTTGTTATATAATTTTCATGGTTTTCATTGTCATCATCATAAGCACTGCGTTTCATGGCTGTGGTCATTCCCGCATATCCCCATTGATTTGGATTATGTCGTTCTAATGAGGACATAGTAGTAGGAAGAGGAGGAGGTGGTTCAGGCTTCGGTACTAAACGCGGCGGAACGAATCCCTAAATTGATCCAGTAAATGAAAGATTTTTTCACGAACTTTCGAATACTTACTGCTGACTTTGGTCTGTTTTTCGTCGTTGGATCGTTGACAGCATAACTCGGTCGAGGGCATGGCTGATCATTAAGATTGCTCTCTTCAACACTGATAAGATACCGATCAGTTTCGAATTCTCTTCCCGGTTGAATCTTTCGTCCAGAAGAAAAAAGATAACGGGAGTCACAATTCGACACTACTTACATCGTCAATACTTGAATAAAACACCACATCAATTTCATGTTTACCCGCCGATATCAACCGAGCCTAAAATATCTCATTCAACCACCAACCCAACACATTTCTAGTCATACCGAGTTCAAAGTCGGACGTGGAACTAAATATCCATCTAACCATAGTTTCACTTTCTTCGTCTTCTGTTCTGTGTATAAAACCTAATAACTTTCATCGCAATTCATCTCTTCAAAAACCGTTTTCATTACGATACTTACCGGTATCTGATTAGTCATTGTTTCTATCGAAACGAAATCTAAAGTAGTACAGGTAACAAATGTTTTTCTTATAAAAAGATTCTGATTTATAGATTAAAACAAAAAAAGTATTGCTTTACAAAATAAACAATATCAAGCAAACCCAGAGATATTAACAAAAAAAAAATTTATAAGAATTCGATTGCACATCAACGCGAATGTCCATCATTATCTTGGGCAAGATCAAATTCAGTCCAAATGGGACAATGATCACTGACTAAACCACCCCAGGTCCAACCAGCAGGTATCCACATACTTGTTAAATTCTCTCGAATTACACCCGATTTATCTTAAAAGACAAAAAGTTGTTTCTGGAAATTTATTATCGACGAACTTTACTTGTACTCAATGCTTTGACTTCAGTGGAAAGCCAAATGTTATCTGCACATGTTGAACCTTGTGGTGTTTTCAAACTGATGTTTGTATTCTGTTGAATAACATACGAATAGTTTCGTTGGACTAATGCAGCAAATTCCGATGCAGTTGGTGCGAGATTAAAGTCACCAAAAATGATTGTATGTTTTTGTTCTAAATAGGAAAGATTTGATGGTTGTTTTAGTAGATTGACAACTTACCAATAGTATCACTCATCGCTTCCGCTAAAATCGACAACGATAAAGCTTCATCTTTCGTTCGTTCGTTTTCGTTTTCATCCAGTCGTCGTGCTTTCAAATGGACATTAACAAAAACAAATTCATATTTGTCATAGATACGAAAGATAACAATAAAAGGTAAACGTGTAAAATAATTCTTTATTGGTAATAATGATGATTTTCTCAATTCAATACCAATTGATTCATCATAGATAAAACCGAGATATTCACTACTCTAAACAATGCAAAACACAATTGTTTTTGCGCTACTTTTCATAGGTTAGTCTTACTTGGAACATTCGGCCAGAGACATCACTAACTGTGTATTTCCATTGACCATTATGACGATGTGGCCAATCTTTAATCAACGGTATCGTTGGATTATTCAATTCTTCAACTATATATCCGAGTGCTTCCCGATTTCCTATTTCTTGGATACCAATAACTGAAAAACTGAGAAGGAAAATCGTTGACGAGAGAGAAAGGATATTCGTGTTTTTACTTATGCTCGAGTATAGTTCGACAAATAACTTCTCGTACACCTGGATTTTGCACTTTTTCATTAGTTAATTGTTGTAAATTCCAAGAAGCAAAACGCAAAATTGTTTGTTTACTTTCATAGACTGACGAAGGTCGTTGAGGATTTAATGTAAGAAGTATTGTTTGTAACTCCGGTGGTAAAGTTTCTAATAACAATGATGCCATAGAAAGTGAATCAGACGTTGTATTATTATTTCTGTTCAATGATGGATAGAGATTATGAACCGATGGATCGAGTATTGAGGATTCACTGACTGATGTTGGTAAGCGTCGATATTCGACGGTAACATAAGCACGAATACTTGCTAGAATGACATAGTCAATTCCTTTGATGTTTAGTAAGTCTTCGATGAAACGAAATGGACCTTTTCGTTCACGTCGTTGGAGAATTCGCTTGATCAGAATTGGTGTTAGACCAGGAATAGTCAATAATTGGTTGTAGGTAGCTGTGTTTAGATTAATCAAATCATGTTTATTATCGTAGATTTGTTGAGATAGACAATCTATGGTAATATCAGGTCGAATGCGATCGAAGAGGTCAGGATGAATTCCATTGATATATAAAAGTTCGTTGACACGCTTAAAACCATGATTTAACTGACGATATCGAAGAATATCTTGTGCGATTCGACGAGTTATACCCGGTAACAATAATAATTCATCTTCCGTTGCTGTATTCAGATTGATTGAATTGTTATTATTATTATTATTATTATTATTATTTACATTGATTGGAAGAATTGCTTGTGGTTGATCGAACTTTGATCTGGGCAGAAAATATCGACGACGATGTTGATGAGGAGGACTGGATATCGAACTCGTTTCACCTGATGTTGGAAAGCAACTATTTATGCCACCCATCGCCAAATATCAATAATAAGAGACGTTCGCACGTGCTAGTTCTTTCTTTATCTAAAAACAAATGACAGAAGTTGTGGATTTGTTCCTACTCTTCGCAATACAACGATCGGCTAACGCATGGATGAATCATAGAACATAGATCGATGTTCTATGCCGACGTGTGATGAATACAACTGACGCCTATTATTTATATAAGTCAGAAGATGAATGTTTTTGGACGTCGAAGGCATGATAAATACGATTGCAAGACAGAAGAGAAAGGGATAAAAAGTTAGTAAGATTATGTTTTTTTCGTCGTACGGAATAATAAAAGTGTCATAAATATATATAAACAATCAGGATGAAATCTATTCCGTTTACGATCTCATATCGTTTCTTTTCGCAGTAGTAGTAGTACTAGTAGGCAAATCATACCCTCTTCTGATAATGCATCGAAGTGTATACGTCTATATTTTTGCTTTTTTAAATATCAATGAATGACATATGTCTAATGACGAGATTTATAAGCGAACGAGAAAAAAAGAGAGAAAATCGAGAAGAAAAATATGTGCGAGTGTACATCGAGAAAAAAAAACAATTTGATTGACACGAAAGAAAAAGAGTTTGATTAAAACAACAAAAATAAAAAAAAAATCTTCCACAAGCAAAACACAGGAGAGGAGTTTACTAATAGCTAATCACACAAAAATAATCTATCTCGAAGTCAAATTATGTCTACTACAAACCACAGTACCGCCACGACTTTCACAAAGTCTATGCGCTGCACAATTTGATGACTGGTCACGGAGTTTTTTGTTTGTCTGAAGGCATTCGTAACAACTAAAATACATATAAAAGCTGATGAAGCTGATTGCAACCAAAACGACGCTAATTAGCCGGTTCGTCGCTGTTGAGCAAGACAAATACGGTACGCACAATCGAGATGATTCATCTGCTGGGATTTCTTCATCAAAACTATTCCCAGGTTGAGTACTTGAAAATATCGGCCATCTCACAGTACTCTTTGCATCGCAAAATTTCATTCTACCTGATCGTCGTCAAAGCAAAACAACGATTCGATAATTCACCATAAAACAATGCATAACTTACTTAATAAAAGAAACAAACAAGCGATGTATATTTTCAACATCAAAGATGTTTTTTTTTCGATGAAGTCTAAATGAAATTAAACAAGGGAAAAAATTTTAATGTACATTATACAGCATGGCAAAAAAGCGAAAGATTTTGTTTCTCTTCTGTTTATATAGACAGAACTCGATTGAGAATAGTTTGCACATCTTTGTACTTCAGATGAAAAGAAAGAAAAACGTCAATAATCTTCACCTTCAAGACTTCAAGTGATCACTACGAGATGATGCTTATGTCACATAGAAGATCGGTTTTTAAACTGTGAAGAAAATCAATCAGTTAATCATTAACCCCATGCTCGACTTATTTCGAAAAACAAAGAATCTATCCCTTAGATTGCTGTTCGCTACTAAAATATGAGCAGAGCTGTCGTAACGCAAACTCTTTTATACATCTCATCAATTGATGCGTGCGCAACTGTCAAATCTCAACGAAATATAAGGGTAATATAAAGCTCTAAAGTCTACATTATAAACTTAATCAGATTCTTTCCTATAAGTTAGAAGTTTTACAGGCCATATTGAAATAAAACAAATAAAACCTTTACCTATAATAATTTATTTGACATTTTAGTGCCTGACTTGACTAGAGAGACAGAAAAGCGAAGCGAAACGAAACGAACGAATAGGATATTTCCCAACAATGGATGCCACTCATCACAAATCGATATTCACTTCAATAGAGAACACTAGGCAATATTCTAGTCGTCATCTAGCGACATCTGTAAGAATGGACAAATACATCTCATGTATTTCTCGTCAAATATTTGAACGATGGGAACGTTTCTACTTGTTGAGATCAGGTTGACAAACGATACTTCAATTCACTTCGAAAGCTACATTACACGAAAGTTCTAAGGAGTAACAAAAAACCAGTGGCGACATTATCAAGGTCGTTATGATTCACCGATAGATAAACACTAACCAATGAAATTAACCGTCTTAGCCCTCGTCTCGTTTCTGTGTTCGTTCATTTTCACATAATATCAGTTGTGTTTTCCAATATTCGTTCACTTTGAACTAACGCTTTGTATATACAAAAACTTGCTTGAATAATGAAAGGGTAAATAATCATTCCAGTTTTCTCTCGAAACAAACAATCATCTCATATTCAAGATCATGACTGTGATTGAATCACATTTACTTTTATCTCAATAATAAAACAGTAGATTCGCACTTTTTTCTTTCTTTCTGTCAAGATAACAAATCTCTATACACACATATACTTTTTCATCTTCTAGTCTTTTGTCATTATTCATCGTTCTCTGCACTGAAATCAATTCGATATTTTCAACGTGCGATATGACATCGAAACAATTAGAAGCTGCTTCATCGACGTATTTACGATTAAAAAATGAGCGTGGCCATTGGCACGGTCAAGATCATAATCCTGCTATCGATAATTTCGAAGGTGAACGTCATTTAGCCATGATTGAATTACAAAAAGCTTTAGGACAATCAGGAACATCTGCTGATGATATCAAACGTTTGATGGGTGAGCCCACAAAGATCCTTGATCAGCCTAATGACGTTCTCTTACACGAACTCAAACGTCACAATGAAAACTATCGATACCCTCAAGATACGAAAATCTGGATTTACGAATGGCGTGGGAATCACGATTTTGTATATTTTCTTGTATCGAAAGATAACAAAGTCATCGAATCAGACTGGTATCAAGCACTCGAATGAAGAATAAGAAAGCCAGTCTACTTGAAACATTTATACACATACATATTTTATTTTATCTATGAATTCTGATTTTTTATCATACGAATAAAAGAATAAACTACAGCGAGGAAAATAAAAAGAAAAAGTAACACGAAGAAAACGTAGAAGTTTCTCAGATTCGTTTTTGACTTCGACGATTCGGTTAGCTCCTGTTGTTGAAAACTCAATCGTCGACCATTATTAAATGACGTTCGACGAGCCCCATGAATGTATTCAACGTTAGGTACGGCTTGTTGTACATTTAATGTAGTTCGCCTAAAAGTAGAACAAATAGTTACACGTGAAAGCAATCCAAACAAACTTTTTTCGTTTCGGTAGACGACGCCGGGTTTCGTACGATGATATGTCCATTTAATCATCGATTTATCTTACTGATTTTAATTAGACTTCTATTTGCGACTTGTCATCAGTGCAATTATATGTTTTCTTGTCTATGTGTCATCTGAATACTTCTTCAGAGATATCCAAAACAAAAGAATATATAGCAACATATGTCGAAAAGATGAGCGCGATTGTTAACAATCGTCATAAACAGGCAAAGTTGTTTACAAGTTGTAACTAACCCCTGTGAATGTTCTATTTACATTATTAGATTGACTAAATAACAAACGTTCGTACTATTTATCAGAGCAACTGAAGTTGATAAGATTTGTCTTTTCCTTTTTCTCTCTGAGTATATCAATCGAGATAAGTTGCGAGAAATAGAAAAGTTTCGGTGTCTAAACACATTTAGCATAGACGATGCTATAATCATCATCACACGGTCTGCTTGTTGTTAGTGCTAGTGGATTATCATCTCTCTTTAGGGAAACGACACGTTGTCAGAATTCATCGATGATAAGAGTGATAAATAAAAGAAAGAATAATATCCAGACAAAATACCTACTTATTTAATGTTGTTGTCACTTTCGATGAATCCATTGGTTTGTTTTCACTAGACAATGTCGAATCTATCGAGATTCTATTTGTTATATATGTTCTAGAAGAAAAGAAAAAGAAAACATCAGTTTTTCTTAATGTTTGTTCGACAAAAGAAATCTGTTACATGCTTCTTATTTTGTTAACATGCTCTCTTTCGCTGCTAACTTAGAAAAAAAACCAAATCTTCCGAACTTTCTTGTAGCGCTTCATGTAAGAATGATATATACACACATATGGTGATCAAAGGACAGACGTAATTCGAGATAAAACGCAATGGTAGACGAAGGAGAAAAAAAAACGTGAGGACGTGACGAGCGAAGAGGTATGTTGTACGTATTGTACACTTACATAAGGAAAGGATCAGAGAGTAAATGATATTTGAAACAGTAAATAAGAGGCAGATAGTTAAAATGTAAAGAATATCTCATTCCGGATTTCAGTGATAAGAGAAATCATTGTGACTTGTCATTTATTATTGGGTGGGAGGAACTCCTTGTAAAAAAGAAAAGAAAAACTAAAAAAAAAGAACTGATAAATATTCGGAAGTACGTAAAAATTTCTTTCATTCTAACACGATTCATGGCTGTTTCTATATGATGCAAGATTTCTCACGAGAGAAAGAGAGGGAAGAAATTCATACGATTGAATTGTAACATACCTTACCTGTCTATTGTCACATCTTCATTTTCCTCATTTTGAAACGAATTTTGACGACAGAGACTACTCCACACTGACATCGAATTTCGACGTCGTAGCATCGTTGAATCACCCGAGTGTCCCATCGACTGGACGAAGTCACTTGCTGGTAAAGTTAATGTCCGTCGGCCATATCGCATCATTTGAAAAGATCTCATAGCGTCACTTCTGTAGACAATCTCACGATTAACAAACAAAGGAGATTTTAATCGACAGCATCACTATGGAATGAGATTCACCATCTGTTGTTTACAGGACATTATTCCGATATAAATCTAGAAGATCTACATAAAGAAGACAAAAGAAGTGTTCTGTTGACTGATCGCGAAAATGATTGTGTTTCTCACATTCGCTGGTGATCTTATCGATATAAGAAAAAAGAAGATATCAATCAATAAATAACATTTATGTCGAGAACGCAAGGTTTTGCTAGTTGCAAGAAGAATACTCATTTAACTGCATTCATCTCACCTCGAGTGTGGAATGCAATTCGAGGAGCTTGTTTATTCCGTCATGAATTCGACTTTTCCCCTGATTAATTCTGCTACTAAAAATGTGCTACCGATGTTTTCTCAGTGCAAAATGTATCGAAGAAAATGAAAGAGAGAAGATTTTCACAACAAAAAATGCATTTTTATTCATTGAAAAATGAAATATAAATGAGCATGCGTATTTATATATAAATATATATATATGAGCAAGAAAATAAATAAATGTTTCTTTTTTTAAATCATATTATCATTTGATTAATAGAAGAAGAGAAAAATACGAAACAACATTGAGAAATAGATTTTTTTCAAAAAAAATATGTGTCTTTTTTACACTTTTGTGTTTATCAATTTCCGAACCAATCGAAGACTAAAGCTCCACCGGATGACTGAGTCCAGAGACCTTGAACGGATGCTGCCCATGGATTAATACCAGCCTGCATTGCTGTCACACCCGGTGCACCAACTGTTAGTCCATACGTATTGCTGGTGTGACATACTTTTGTACTGCCACATTGAACTGTCACCTAAAAGCAAAATCAATGGTTTTTTTCCGAAAATTAAAGTTAAAACGGTAGTTGTACATTAGAAAGTTCTGTTTGATCGGTGACAAGCCATGTTAAACCACGATCATTACTTCGAATGATTGAAACGCCATCTTGTGCATAACCATAGAGAGATTGAGTTTTCTCACTAGTATCGAAAGCAAATAAATTGATATTTGCTACCGTTGTATTTAAAGCTAAAATACGAATGAAGTATTCAAATTTAACCAGATTAACTTCTTACCAATCCATGTAGCTGATGATGATGTACCACCATTGAGAAGAACATGACATAAGAATGAAGTTCTACACAAATGAATGTCAATGAGTAACTGGTGAAATTACATGTGGATTTTACCTTGTGATTGATTCATCACAAACATAGACATCGTCCGCATACGTAAGACCTGTTTGAGTTGGTGGGGCAACAAGTACTGATCGGACATTAAGTGCATTCGACGTAGAGGAACAAACACCTGAATAGAAAACTGTTTTCTTGTTACTTCTATCATGATTGATCTTACTTGCAACAGTAGTATCTGAAGTATTCACGAGTCCAGTTACATTCAAAACAAAGCCGCTCGTTTTCGTCAATAAATCACTTGGTTGTACAACATCAATAATATAAATACGTAGATATCGAATGAGGAGTGAACTGGCCAGTGGAACAATGTACGATGAACTACCATTAACAGGATAAACCATTGAATCTACCGCAAAACTAACTCCATCCCAGCTGTAACCAATTTGAATCGAAAGAATAGGTGCAAATGCTGCTGGAACAGTCAGTTGAATGCTGTTAACTAACGTTAAATTGCCAAAGCTGATTTGCATATAAGTAGTACCGGATAACATCCATTGATGTGATCGATATCCTGTTTGCCAACCACTTGATCTAACTAAGGAAGCATCTGATCCTCGAACACTACTACTGAATTGACAAGAGTCTAATCCACCGAGAATATTGGAATAAGTCGAAGCCACTAACAATTAGAATCATCATTACACAGAAGAAAATGAACGGAGTTTCACATTACCTGATGTCATGGATGTGGATAAAGAAATAACGTCTTGAAACACAAATACTGTTGATGCAGGATAGTATGCAACATTTGTTCTGAAAGATGAAACGATTATTCGTGTACACAAGAACTCTTTCTTGCATTTTACCTTGCTCGTTTCATACAGAGAAATTCATGTGGAATTGTAATTATGGGTGAGTTGTATCGTTGATAGACCAATGCCATTTGATTCGATGTACCGATGTTCAAAGTAAATGTCAATGTGCCTGCATCATTGAAAAGTAATGTACCCAACTATAAGAAAAAACAATCAAAGTCTATATTATCGAAGTAGATATTCTTATTACATTGAATAGAACGTATGAACTGTTATCAGTGGTGTAGTTTGTTCCAATCGTAGTTGAATTATAGCTCTGGAGTGAGATCCATGTTGGTAAGTAGATGATTATTTGAGCATTGATACATTCAGCAGTGGAATTGTTTGCGTGACTGTATTGAATTTTACCACTATAAGTTGATCTAAATTTATAAAAAAAAAACAATCAAAAGCTTTTCTTCTTGCACATTCGAGCTTTCCAACGTACCCCATAAGATAAGTGCCGCTTGTTAAGTCGGTGCGATTGACAATCATGATTGGTCTTTCAGTTCCATTTCTTGAAACAACATTCGAATATGTTTGTGTGATATTATATCCTGCAAATGTTGCAGTTAAACCCACAGTAAATGCAAAGTTTGTTTCTGCTAACGGATTATCAGTTAAATAGCCAGTTGCTCGAACAGCGATAAAATTATCGGTTGCATTTGAAAAATTACTTATTATTGTTGAAATTCCTTTTAAAAACACAATAAATGTACAATTTCATTTCAGATGCTCCTTCTTCTCCTACCTGTATTTGTCACTACACCTAGATCAAGATAGGCTGTATCTTGATAAGTTGAACCGGCGACACTTGAGGAGTATGTCCATTGATATTTATTTCCGAGAGCATATTCGTACATAAACGATCCAACATTTATACCAGCAGAAAGGACAGTAGCTGAGAGAATATCGACTGAAACAGCACTCGAGACTGGTACACTGGCAATAAGTAGTTGCAAACGGCCTTGAGAATACGTTGGTAGATAAACTTTGAAGTCGAATGTAACTGGTTGACGAATACCGCTTTGAATAGTTGAGTTACTGACTCCTAGAACTACGTTGGATGAATCATTGGACTAAAAGATCGAACGAATTGATCTAATCGGAAGTGTCTCAAGAAAGAATTACTCACGAATAATGTGAAACCTGTGTAACTAGTGTAGCTTTTCACTATTAAGGGATAACTAGTATTGACAAAAGATTGATTATTGTTAATCAATGCCGAGATAGTAACAGATAGTTGATTATTAACTGCCACTGTAGTCGTCACTGGCACACGAACATTTGCGTGAACGACTAACTATAAAAGTAGAAGAACATGACGAATTAGTAGACGAGAAAAAAGAGATTGACTTACTGTACTAGCTGTTGCATTAGTTGGATCAATTGGATAATAGCAGAGTGTACCAAGATCCAGATACATCGACGAGTTGTATAACGTTGATCCACCACTAAACATCAAGTTCAAATTCTCTCCTATATTGAATATAGTTGTTTCGTCTTACCTCGACAAGGATGGTGTTGCTTTACTCTTCATGCACATTAGATTATCACCGGCACTAACGACATATCCAGCAGTGAAGTATGCAGCATTGCTTGATCCGGCTGCTATTCCAAATAGAAAAGCAACTGGATAACATTGTTGAGTGGTGAGATTTAGAGCAAGAACAAATTGTGTACGAATAGAAACATCTTGGCCAAGATAAGCGAATGAGCCGTTGTTTGTGTCATTCATTTGTTCATAGACTGATGCATTTAGTGGGTTGATTGTTAACGGCTAAATGAACAGAATTTTAGAATATAGGAAAAATAAAGATTTGTATCTACATTTCCAAATGAGCTGGTTGAACCGCTAGTAAATGATGATATTATTGATGCCAATGCGGATTGGCCAGATGGTACTAAATTCGATAATTGTAAATTGAACGTAGAGGCCGATTGTGCTGTCGCAAGGAGATACACTTGAATAATTACTGTATCTGAATCAACTGATAACGATGCATTGACGGTTGAAGTATTTGCTAAATAGAAATCAGAGACTTAACATAATGAAAAACAACGATAATCAAGTGAGAGTACGTACAACCAATGCTACATATCAAACCAAGATTTGTTGTTGCTATTGCGGATGCTCCATTTGTATTATACGTAAATACCGAAGAGACATCATTTGAACACGGAACATTACTACCACGTTGTGGGGATATATCAACCCGACATACACTTGTTTGTTGATTGGCTTCATTAGTAACTAGATGATAGAGAAAGGAGGGACGAATGATTCAGTGTAGTTTTTCTTTATCGTTTTACTTACTAGCACTGTTCAATAATGAATATGCTCCATAAGAACCAGATGGAACTTTCAAAGCATAATTAGCAACGGTTAATCCATTTATTGTGTACGCTTGTGCACTGGTGTTCAATGCAAACAATACAGGTGTTCCCTATAGAAGAATGTGCTTTATCTGATTAGTCAACTAGTTTCTTCACGTACAATAACATTTGGTGGAGTAACGAGTTGACTTCCAGAGAAAAGTATTTGTCCAACCCAGATATTGGTCGGAGCGTAATAAACATCAAGACTAACATATGTGGATTGTCCATCGCCTAATGCATTTTCAATTTTCACATATACTCCTAGAAAATTTTCGACGAGGATAGTTCGTGAAGAAAGTAAATGAATACACGGCTTTCTTACCAAGGCGAATTTGACCGAGGGAACTATCCGTTTGTGTGGATTGATAATTGCATAATGGACCCAATTGAATATAAGCTGTGTCATTTTTCCGTTGGTTATATCTATAACAATAGGAATACGAAGATTTAAAAAAAAACATTCGTGTTATCTTAATCACCTCGAAGCATAGGTTATAAATGGTGATTGAGGTTGATTGTAGTACGTTGGTATTAAACATGGAAGATTCGTTCCGACAGATAGAACTTGAACCAAACATATACTTGCAGCTGGTTGACCACTGCCAGGAGATGATTCATTAGTTGTAATTCGTACTGTCATCGGTGTGTAGAGACCACCTGCTTGCGTGAAAATATCGTAATAGAATAAACGTGTATAACCCAACGTTGTTGCTGATTGATTAGTTGTTACATTGTTTTCATAGGATAAGCTGAAAGTTGGTTGAGTGAGCGACTGTAAATGAGAAAAAGATCCGTAGGTGTGCTTTGAAAAAGAACTTTTCATTTTACTGTTGAGTTGTAACTGATAGGCGTGACATTGTAAGCAGCATTTCCAAGCCAAATTGTATTGTTTCCCAAAGTCATAGCCACGGTTGGCCAAAGAACAGTTTCAGTTGTATTCATCACTTGAAAAATCGCATTAAGTCTAATAAGAGAGAGAGAACATGCAAAACTCCAAAGTCAAATTCTATTTTCATTTACACTAATGTATTGACGTCATCAGAATAGGAACTTTGACGTACGCCTGTATTTTGTATCACACCGTAATCATACGATAGTTGATCGTAGATAGTCGAATTAACACTTGATGAGTAGGTTCGTCGAGAGATACTTGTGTCAGCACATTGAGGATTTGAACCAGCCACATTTTCACCAGCGGATTGGATTAATACCGAACATGACTTCAATGACGATGTAGAAGAGTTTCCTGCGCCGTTCAATTCAATAACAACTGGAGCAACAAAACCACTTGGAATAACCATTGTTACTTTCATTACTAATGATTGATAGATGCCCACTGAACTCGCTTGTTGAGTGATGGAGAATGTTGGTAGCGACCCGTTCTGTAGATATTCGTGATTCAATTCATAGTTTTCGATGAAAGAAGAGACTAATAACTTACAATAGCATATGGAGCTACGCTTGGTAACGCGGAAATTGAATATGTTTGTGACACCGTCGAACTGGATGACGTTGCTTGAGCAGTCAGCGTACCAACGGTATATGAGCTGACACCGTCGGTTTTGAATACACGACCGTACACAGTAATATACAGAGTTGATGCTGATCCACTATACGATTCTATTAATAGATACAAATTGATGAAATGATGTGTTACTGATGTTAACAAAAAAGTTTTCATATACGTGTATTAACAATTTGACCAAGAGTGATTGTAATTTGATTGTTTACCAATGCGGATGTTAAGTTGACGGATATTTCGTAGCCTAATGTTGGTAAATGTTGAAAACCACTACTCGCAGTCTTGAAAAAGGGGAACTATTAGAAGAGAGTTTTCCATTTGGAATACGTTACTTGAATATAAGCAGAACAAAGCCCGATTTGCGATGGATTATTGTTTTTAATTGTGAAAACAAAGTTGGACGCGTACGTGGCATTGTAATTGACCGGAACTGCTAACGAGAATGGTGAACCTTGTGCAAACTGTAAAGTTGAGTTGTTAATTGTGCCGAGACTTAATGGGCCTATTGTACCCTATACAAAGATATATCGAATCAAACGAATGACAATAACAAATGATTATTTTCAACGAACGCCCGAAGCATTTGCAAAGATGAACAAAGCTTGACCGATCCAAATCTCCGAAGCATTATTATATTCGATACCGACAGTAACCCACTAGAAAATGAAATACGACCGATGAAGACGACTAAGTCATTGTTTACACTTACATATTGAGATCCATTCGTTTGATAAGAAGGATTGCTAATCACCACACTACGAAAACCGATTTGAATGACGCTTTGTGTATCGTTAGTCGGTGCATATAAACCACTGTTAACTACAGTTCCAAAATCAATACGAGCATCATTAAACTAAAATTAATCATTCAAAAATTCATAATCTTTTATTCGAACAATACTTGTGATGTATTCATTGCTGATGTCATCGTTATTGAGGGATCATAGATACTCTGTGTGTTGGCGAAATTACTACCGACATATGCTATTTGAGGTTTTGATACTTGCATAACAGCAGTATCATTATCTGGCATGATGATTTCCACGCTAAGATCCGTTGAGACACTTGGGCCGGTCGAATATGGAATGGTTATTGTCACCACAAAATCGCAGTAATCCCCTATGAGGAAATATTCAATTAATGCAAACAAGATACTTTCATTCCACTTACCAACTCGGACCAGAATAGAAGAGTTGCAATTGCCTTGTTTCGCGTAATCAACATTAACACTAGCATTTACTGCGCCAACCGATGGAATCACTTGAATAGAAATATACGAATGCAAACGAAATTATCATTTCAGTACGTTGTTTGTGAATATTACGAAGCAGACTGATTATATTGTGGTAGAAATGCTCAAATTGCTATGAATGGGAAACTTTTATCTTCGACGCCGTTTTGCAATGTCTCCAACCCTCTTCATCTTATCGCGTATCTTTACAAAAGTATATTTCGTTATTCGAATCTACCATGATCGATTTCTCATGTGAATGATGTCACCCGTAAAACCTCTTTCATCCGATAATTCGATTCGCGTTTCTTACCTGAAGCAGCTATCACCATTACCACAACGATCATTAACATATTCCATTGTTTTATGTTCAATTTCATCTTACTTGTAGGGCCTCCTCCGCGTAAATGACTGCAAATGAAGGTTTTTTAAATAAAAAAAATATTTTTTCTCTTTTTACTTTTTTATTTCTAATTTTTTTTCTCGCTGTTTCCCAGTTACTTTTCAGAAAGCATAAAAAAGAAGTGGATAGACACATACATTGGCCATTATCATGAATTTGAAGAAACTTCCCCCCCCCCCCTATTTTCAATTTTTTTTTGCCAATGACGTCGTTCAACTATTCCTTTGTTCTCTGAACATCAACGTCTATGCAGCAGCTTTTCACTCAAATACTTGAAAACAAGTTTTAATTTAGTAAAAGCTTTTCTCTTTTTTTCCATATCATTAGAAAAGAAGTAAAGACTAAAACAAAACACAACTTCAATTAGACGTTTTGAGAATCCATCAGGCATTGTCCCTTTAAAGACAATAAATACTGTTATGTGACTGGAAGCCAGACTAGCGCGTACTTTTGGACAGTGTGAACGTATTTTGAATAAGCAAATCTTCTTTCGATGATATGAATCATTAAAGATGTATCCTCGAACTAAGAAAGTCTTTGTTCGTAATTTAATTGCTGTATGGAATTTTGCATCCATCTAAAAAAAATTACTTGAGTTTTGTATATTATTCATGATTGTTCCTTTTGATATTTTCAAGAAGCGCGAAAAAGGTTTCAGAGAATAAAAGCTTGTTTCTGAAAGAATGACATTTTACAATGAGTTGTCAATTTGAAGAGAAAAATAATGCTGTTTCTCTGTAAACTTCAACGAGATTCTGCGAATTGGCAATGTTCATCACGTACGAGCTGATAGCTCGCCTGGAGAATGGAAAGAATTCTGGAACATTAGAATAATGATAGACAAAAAAGTGAACGGAAAAGAAGTGTGAGATGACGTGAGCAAAATTTCACTCTTTTACAAACGCGTTTTCTTTCTTTTCATGTTCACACTCACTATAAACATTCATTTATTTTTTTTTGTACTTGAATTTATTCATTTTCTTTTATCACAACAATGAGATACAAAACCGAATATAAACACCAACATTCGAGAAAAACGAGTGAGAGCAAGCATTGCATTGTGATTGCACATCTGACATCTAAAAGCTACTACGACAATATCGAACACACCAACAAAATCGATTTCCTTTTAAACATCATCAAACGGAGGTAAACCAAACTCCACGGGATCGAATTTCAATAAGCTATCCAATTTAAGTGTAGCATGCTTTAAGATCCACGGGTCGTAATTACTTAATGGTAAACTCGGAACCAGGACGACCCTCATTCCAGCTGAGAGGGCAGCTCGAACGCCGTTTTCTCCATCTTCGAATACTAAACATTGACTCATGGAAATCGGCGGATTGGGGAATTTCTCTGCACATGCAAGGAATATATCCGGTTCGGGTTTAGTTAAACGGATTTCTTTTGTTTCGGTACAAATGACCGGATCGAATAGTTTGAATAATTCTCGATGACCACTTATTTTTAACGTGTATAATTCATGAGATGAACCTGTGCCAATCGCTTGAAAAACAAAAGAGAAAGATTTCAGAAGAGCGCATATTGTTTCATACCCATAGGAATATTGTAATTGGCTAAGTGTCGAATCAAACGCTCGGCACCTGGTAATAATTCAGCCGATGGAAATGCTTGAGTATACAATTCGTTAGATTTAGCTAAAAATTCTTCATCTGTCATTGGTAAATTCAATTCTCCTACAAACAAGAACAGATTCCCATCGAGAGACAAACGTTTCCTAAAAACATACGAATTAATATTTGTCCTGCCTCCAATGCCGATTTTCCCATCATTTCTAATTTTGTTTCTGTGCTAAAATTCTTTCCATACGGTGCACACAACTGCTGCATACATTCTGTATAAATAGATTCCGTGTCTAATAGCAAACCATCCAAATCGAATATACAATGTGTAACACTCATGATAAACTCGTCAAACAAAATCTAAAATAATCTTTCTATTTTTCTTTATCTGTGAATCGATCGTTAACAAACAAATTCCGATCAGACGGAGAAGTATTAGAGTAAGTTAATTAGGATGCAGTATTTTCGAAAGGGGTTCATTTCATTAGTTAAAAAGTGTATAAACGGAGCATTAATTTGTTTTTCCTATGTTGAGCTATTTTCTCAAAAAGTAATAAATGTGAAATGTTTTACTTACTCTAAGTATAGTTTCCTCGAAGGAAATTGAGACATAGAACAAGTCTGAGGAAAATATTTTACCGATTATGATAGTTTTTTTTTGTCAAATATATGAAATGTTCAGGCAGACTTCGTGGAAAGCATCGCAGAACTGACTTGAAAGTTGTTGGAAGGAGTGAAAAGACATGTCGATTGTTTCTATCGTGTTTAGTCTGAAAAAAAACACATCAAATAATTGCTGTCGAATAAATACTTTATAACCAGATTTGTTATTTTGTTCGTGGGGAAAATGAAGAGTAATAAAAGACGAGAACATTTCACACAGAAAAACAAGACTCATGACATATTGAAAGACAAATCATTTCGTCAATTAAATACAACATCTAGTACCATCATCACTGTAAATCCACCTAGAATACAAAGTATTTTCTTTAGCAAAAAGTTCTGCTCGAATGCAAAGTTCGAAACATACTCATCAACCACCAAGACGACATCGTTCGGTTTTGACTAAAGAAAATGCCGAAACAGAACTGATAAAATTATCGCTTCATCAAACTTACGAAGTAATTTCCGGGATGATTTCATTGAAAACAACGAACAACATTGCACCCGCGGCAAACGAAAGCGCGAACGGTAATAAAGAATTCGCTAGTTGAACAAAACACACGCCGAGAATCCCTGCAACAATCTCTACCAATCCGCTCAATTGACCATACCTAAAAACTAACAATAATCCTCTACACGAAGCTTTCAATCAAACGAACCAAAATGCCTTGCCAGATCCAATACCAAATGAACGCAATGGTAGACTTATGGCCAATCCTAAAAAGATTCTTTTCTCTTTAGATCATTCTTGGTGCACAGGAGAGAACAGTCTTTTCTAGTAATACGTGGAATCTCTTAGTACTGACTAATAAGATGTGTGCGGAAGTAGCTGTTCTCCCAAAAGAATTGTGAAAGGAAAATGAAAAAAAGAATTCTATCATTCATAGAAGATTATTATTCTATCGAACAAAAGAACAAGTCGACTTTATGGCAATCTTACTCATGACATGAATGCTTTGTGTATGACATAGCATGTTTAGATGGATCTCTAATAATGTATTATGACAAGTTTCGAAGGCTGAACAAATTCAATTATATCTTTTCGAAAAGAAAGCACTAGTTAATCTATGCAATTTTGACAGCTGCTTTGATTAGACAAGTATCGTCGTGATTTGCTGTCGCAGATGTTCTTTCATATGTAAATCTCTACCATGTTGTTTTTCTTGTTTTCTAGATGGATACTTTCACGTCTCGAAATAATTATTAAACAAAGAAACTAACTGAATCTGATTACAAACCGAAATCACGACAGAATCAGCGTGCGTGTAAAAGAAAGTTGCCGTCTATAATTTATAACAATTAACTTTCAAGACTGATGAAGCTGCATTAATAATCCATCATAGTTCTTTCGTTCTCATCGAACAATGTAAGATAAACATCACTTAGACGCTGCAGACGAAATAATTCTATTTTTATGTAACGGAGTTGTATGCGCCAGGATGGAAATTTAATGTACATACCTTCGGGGAAATTTTGAATACCGATGCCGACTGCTAAATTGCTGAGAAGCGAAGAGAACTATTATTTTGGTGGGAGCATCGGACACTTACCGAGCTTGGTTAAAGGCTGATGTGGCATTATTTGACGATGAAATTGATCCAAATCCGACGCCAACAGCCAAGCCTTCTGCAACAATTATCCCGATTAAATGAAACATAATCCGATTGAATTTTTTCTCTTATCCTCTTACCTGGAAAGTTATGTACGGTGACAGCAATTATTAACAGGAGTAATCGATGCCATTTTGTCTGTTCTTCGTTATTCTCAATAAAGTTTTTACTTTCATCCATTGGACTGTCCCCAATCGGAGTATGAAATCTATTTTTCCCATCGTGATTACGTTTCAATCGCGAACGCACAGCAGAATTCATTTTTAAAGTGGAACATGCATTGTCGGGCTTTTTTATCTTGTATTCATCGGTTTTCTTGTTCGAGATTACTTGAAACACTTGCTTGGACGTAATCGATGGTAATAAGAGATCAGTAGTGTGAACAAACAATCCGCCAAACAGAAAACCAAGAATAATTAAGCAAAAATTCACGCGATGATCTAGATGAGATTCTTCACGAGCTATTCGAAATGCGGGATCAAGTAAACTCCAGAATGATGCAGCTGTCATTACCTAAGAATAGATAAGAAACACCTGAAATTTCTATAGTAAAATTGAACTAAACTCACCCCAGCTCCAAAACCGAGACTATAGTCAAGTAACTTTTGCTAGAAAATTATAAAAAATACGCATGTTCAATATGTTCAATCAAACTTACATTGGTAGATCTGAATATAAATACGAGAGCAGCGCCTGCTGCTGTCACAAACCATGTGAATCCTGTTCCTAGGAGATAGTCACAGTGTTTCTCTCGAATAGAATTTCTGGGCAATCATACCTAGGAGGCATTGAATGAAGGGTGGTTGGTCACGTAACATGAATAAATGAACGTATCTGTCATGTTAGCATTCACCGTCAATGGCAATCCATATTTTATCCATAATGTTCATCGATTGGCTCAAAACTCTCACCAATGGAAATCGACAGAAAGAAACAAAAAACAAAAGGCACTAAAATTGATTGTATTTTGCTTCTGAAAGAACAATTAAAATGAGTGAAAACTCTTCATCGTTGGATTTGAATAAACTATGGGTCGAATACAAAAACCGCGATGGCCGTGTAAGTATCTCTCGCATGCAATGCTCGTATTTACCTCTTTCTTTCTTTCGAAAGATCTATTATTATAATGCGAAAACTCGCCAGTCGACATGGACGAAGCCAGAAGGGCAACGAGTTATGTCGCAAGATGAACTCGATCAATTACTGGCAAATCAAACAGAAACTTCAACGAAAATTGCATCGCCTTCGGAAGAAACAGATATAAGTGATAAACCATCAACAGCAATCGAAGAAATGAAATTACAGCCAGCTGAGCAACCGCCAAGTAATTTCAACCCATATGCATATCCACCGCCTTCACTAGGAATGCCATTCGGAGCACTTCCACCACATCTATTGC
This sequence comes from Adineta ricciae, assembly GCA_905250025.1. Classification (NCBI taxonomy): domain Eukaryota; kingdom Metazoa; phylum Rotifera; class Eurotatoria; order Adinetida; family Adinetidae; genus Adineta; species Adineta ricciae. The sequence goes on from CAJNOJ010000209.1 coordinate 59,134, forward strand.
CACATATGGCTCAAATGATGCAAAATGGTTAGTTTCCACGCGAATCAATTCGACTGCTGATGTTCATTCGAATCTGTTTAGGTTTTCCGAGTTTCAGTTCGATTCCACCACCAGCACATTTACTAAGGTTTATGATGCCACCATTTCTGAATCCACAGGCAGCAGCAACCGGTAAAAACCTAGAAACACTTCAGACAGAACTACGCAAAGTAAGTGTTGTCAATGTTATTACTTCGTTGATCACAATGGTCTACATTTAGTTACGCGTCAAATTGAAAGAAGTAGAAGAGAAGATGGAGAAAATCAATAATGAAGCATCCGTTTGGTCAGAATTCAAGAATGCCGAAGGGCGAGCTTATTTTTATAATACAAAAACAACCGAGTCAACATGGGATAAACCGATTGTTCTCAATGATGTGATTGGTAAAGATCAAATTAGTTCTTAAGGTCGCAGAAAACGAACGTTTGTGTTTTTGTTCCATTTAGATTTCCAAAATCAACTTGAACATATTAACAAAACCATTCATGAGTCAGAAAAAGAAGTTAAACGACTTGAAAGTGAACAAAGTCAGGTGTCAAACGCAGCACTGACGACGAGTACCAGTGATAAATCACAACAACCACAAGCAGCTCCAATACCTACATTTCTAAATGGTTTCACATTAGAAAAATTGGATAACAATGAAGCACGACGTTTCGTAAGTAGTTTCCACACAGAGTTCGATCAGATCTCACAGAAAACAAGCGTATTGCTTTTCGTAGGGTGAATCACCATTACTGGTAGATCGCAATCAATTAGATGATAAATCCAAAGGCAAATCCAGACCGAGTGCAACGAAACCGATTCCTGGTACTCCATGGTAAGTTGACTAAAATAAATCTCATTATTTTATCCTGTATTTCTTTTCTTCAGGTGTATCGTATGGACAACCGATCAACAAGTCTTTTTCTTCAATCCAACTTCGCGCACATCATTGTGGGATCGACCGGAAGAACTGAAAGGTAAATATTTCCCGTCAATCTTCGAGAATTTTTCGAAAATTCGTGCTAGGCCGAATGGACGTCGATGAAATGATTCGCGCAGCCTTGTCTCAGCAGGAGTCAGCTGAAAGCACTCGTACAGCAACATCAACCAAGCAAAAATTAGATTCGATTTCCGATGACACCGAACATGAAGCCAAGAAAATTAAGTACGTCAAATTTATCACTAGACCTTCCTTCTCATTTACCATTTTTATTTCAGATCAGACACAATCCCTACACTGAACACTTCAAGTAGTAATGAAACCATCAATAATGAAGTAAAATTAGTCCAAACGTTGAGTGATCGTTCTGTTAATGTTGCTAAAGAATCAGTGCAGGATGCCGAAGCTAAAGCAACTAAATTACGCGAATCACTTTCATCCGAAGCACGCATTAAACAATTTCGCGAAATGCTCGCTGAAAAACAAGTCAGTGCATTTGCGACATGGGAACAGGAACTGAACAAGATCAGTTCCGATCCACGGTATCTATTATTGACAGCGAAAGAGCGCAAACAAGAATACGATCGTTACACACATGGTTAGAAGAAAAAGAAGTTGTCACCTACGGAATACGAGATATGATCTGTTTAGAACGTGCTAATGAAGAACGACGAGAAATCGAAGCGAAATTGAAATTAAAAAAGCAACAGTTCCGTGATCTACTAAAAGAATCGAATGTTTCAACTAAGTATGCTTTCTTGATTATCGTGTTTGTCAAATGACTAAATGGGAATATTCTATTTAGAACAACGTTTACTGAATTCTCATCGAAGCACAGTAAAGATGAACGATTTCGTGCAATCGAAAAAATCCGTGATCGAGAAGCGTATTTTCATGAGTATGTCCAAGAACTAAAAGTTCAAGAAAAAGAAGGTTCGCATCGACCAAACGACAAAGAAAAAGTACGCTTTCATGTGCATGATATCCGTGATTAATCGCTTGGTTTGTTGTAGTTAAAAAAAGACTATTTCGCTTTATTGAAAGAATCCAATGTAAATCGAAATTCCGACTGGTCTGATATCAAACACTCGTGTGATCATGATCTACGTTACAAAGCTGTTCATTCCAGTTCTCGACGTGAAGATTGGTTTCGTGAATATCAATCCAAACACCTCGATGAAACGAATCCGGCACCCACTGAAGTAAGTTGAACAGAAAAACAACACAGTTCGAATATATTTGATTTCAGACAACCGAAGAAGATCTCGAACGACAACGTGAAAAAGAAAGACAAGAACGTATTGATGCCAGCATAAAAAAACGTGCTGAAGAAGTGAAAGAGCAGTTATCAGGTGTTCATCGCGAATTAGACAAAGAACGTGAACAACTGAAGAAGGACAAAGCGACGGAAAATTTCAAAGCTCTATTAACTGATATGGTTCGCACAGCAGATGCTGAATGGAAAGAAACGAAGAAAACTTTACGAAAAGATCCGCGATGGGAGCAGGATCTCGATCGAGATGAGAAAGAGCAGCTTTTCCAAGAACATGTGAATGCATTGGTAAATAAACGAACATTAGCATTTCATACACTGCTAAGTGAACATTGTACATTGACATCCACATGGAAAGAAGTGAAGAAAGTCATCAAATCCGATCCACGGTATGAAAAAATCGTCTCCAATGAACGAAAACGTGATTTAGAAAAGGAATTCGAAGAATATATCAAGAAAAAATATCATGAAGCCAAACAAGAATTTCAAGAATTATTGAAAGAAACGAAAATAATCACTTACAAGTAAATGCCAGCGAGCCTTTCTTTTTTCATCCATTCGTCCTCACTTTCATTTAGATCATATCAAATAATTCGAGAATCAGAAGAACAAAATCATCTACGTGATATCGAAAAGATTCTCCAGAAAGATCAGCGATACTTTCTGTTAGACTCCGAGCCCGAAGAACGCTCGAGAATTCTGATGAATTACATTCGTGAACTTGATAAACGCGGCACACCACCTCCGCCAACAGCGACAGTCGATCGACGTAAACTTTGATAGAAATTCTTCTTCTCACTATTCTTGTTGTTTTACTTTGTAATATTTGTTTTTCCTCTCTGTATCAACACAGATGATCTGTGTTCTTGTTGATCTAACTGAACATGAGCAATAAAATGAAAACAGAAATAGACAAAAGACAAACGCTGGGAATGATTTGTCTATAAATGAAATCTATTCTTGGATAATTGAATGGAAGTTTTCAGCCAGACAACAATGGAAAGCTATGGTTGAGTTTTTTCAGTCCTCGGAGAAACCATTGTGTCGCGAAAGTTTAAGCAGTTCATACCTTTGAATTGAAGAGCTCATTTAGTTTTTACTGTGAACTTACTGACAGCTATTTTTGACATCTCCTAACGATTTCAAAATAGAATCGATTACTATAAGTTAGTCAGTTCAGTTGAGGGAAATCAAGTTGAACACGAGGAAATTGTCGAATGACATCTGTCTCAAACAATGAAACATATAATATGTTTCTCCCTCAATGACATACTGAGCTGATTCCCATGATACAAAACTATCTAGAGTCGAAGCAAGTACAATATTTCTACTCTCTGCCTCGGTGTCAGCGTAGTGTATAATGACCATTATAAGCTGATTTTCGTTTGTGTTTATGGATCAATTGACAAAATAGAAAGGCTACAATCATCAAAGTACTCGAAACCATGAGAAAGACAAATATTAATACGAACAACGCATGACAGTAGTTTTCCTGCTTCTGATTATTAATACTTATATGCTGGACTACATGAAGATGTTTTTCTTTAGCTTCATTTGACATATTCTCCTTTAGAAGCAAGAGCATTGACTTGAGCGCGTTTAAGAAAACTCTCTTGTGCATTTACTTCGTTCTCTCGTTTTCCACTCCATGCTTTCAATGCTAAATACAGCAACAATTACTATCCAAGCATATAAAACCAAAAGACTATCGAAACCTGATGTTTGCAATGCTCGTCCGTAGCTAAATGTTAATATCCAAGGACATTTCTCTTGATAGACAGGTCGATTCAATTCATTCAGATTGTTTGTCGCATCTTCTTCCGATTGACCACCACTAAGAAAGATCTACGCGAGAAACAAATTTCACACAAGATTTCATCTTCTTCCTTCTCACATACAATTCCTCCGAGTGCTGCCGGGCATGTTCGGGTTAGTGCAGTAATTGTTGCCAAAGCTCGAAAAAGTTAAGAAATAGAATGAGAAGGAAAGCACATGGTAGCTTGCTCTTTGATTTACCAATATCAGCACATTTGTCTTTCTTTTTCGCTTGACGTCCGCATGTAACCATATTCTGCAAAGCGAATTCGCTTTTTCCAAATAAAATTTGTGTATCATGACTCACGGTTTTGAGTACACAACCCTCGAGATAGACATCGTAATCAGACAAAGCTTTAAATATTGAGGAGAGTACTTTCTCTAAAGCGCACTGACATGCGTATATATCATGATCACCATCGGAAATAACTTCTGATTGAATGACAGGAACTAAACCTTGGAGAATACAAAATGATTGATTCAATTTATTTTCTTTGCCTAAGAATGCCTTTTGTTTGACAGATTGATGCATATCGTGCGAGAATTATCGCGTTATTTTCAATGGCTATGTCTGTTGGTTGATCGTAAGCTTCATTTATGTGGAACACACAACGCCATTTAGCGAATCGAGCTCCGCAATTAAAACTTCAAGCTCGATGCGTAGCCTTTCGTTATCACTAGGAAATTTTTCACTTACAAATCTTCACATCGCTTTTCTAAGTCATCAAAACCTAGTGTGGTTGTTTCATTTGTATTTATTGTTAATGATTCTAAACCCTATAGAGCAAAGTGTTTCTCATTGATTTTCACTCCTCGTCTAGTTACTCGATCGAGCTTAATACCAGTGAGTATTCCGTTCTGAACAAGTACCATTGGAAATGGTATTGAACTATCCGTACTTTGATTAAATGTTTCTTCATGCATAAGAATTCCACTTAGATATTGTTGAATGTCAGGCGTTGTAAATAATAACTGTCGATAGATTCGACGGTGTTCCGCGGTGTTTTCCACGTTAATTGACTGAAATCGTTTAACTATCGACGATGGATTTTCATCTGCTGCTAGAATACCTTTCCCTCGTTGGACGAGTAGATTGACATTTGTTACTAACATCTTTCGCAATGTTTCATTTAGAAATAGATGCGTCATTTATGTTCTTTTAACTAATACAAGAAAGATCAATAAACAGCGCTTTTCTCAATTAAGGCGCCATTTGTTTTTTTCGAGCTCTCGATGACTTTGACATAACTCCAGATCGCATACTGATGTCAAGGTCAATGTGAAATACGAATTCAAACATCTTGCCCTAGTTCAATTTTCCAACGTCGATAATATAATCCGAGAAGAGACACCAGGCCACGATACTTATCTCTAATCGTATTACAATCTAAATGAATTCCGGTCGAGTTTCAATCAAAAAAGGAAAAACTCGAAACTTATCTTTGCATATTTTATCAAGCAATATTAATTGCTCATTGAGATGAGTTGAATTAGAAAATGACGACAGTAATTCTATCGACGTTGTCAATTGAAGATACATGAATAGCCGAGTATTTCTTCTCTTCTCATTTCAGGAATATCCTCGGACATACAACGGAATGAACTGCGTGCTGGAATCGCTTGGAACTATCAAGAGAAATCGATTTTCGATGATGATGATATTTGTAATCAACAATCTCATGCTCGTTATATTGAATGTTTTTGTCAACATCGACAAGAATAACATTCCTAAGTAGAATTCAATGTATTGTCGACATCTGTGAATATAGTTGGGATACCCTTCGGAATAAAACGGCAAATGAGAGTATCCTGAAAAATAAAAACCGGAAAGAAGATGATGATGGAGTAGAAAGCGAAGAATTCTATCGTGATCGAAACGAGGCTTTAACTTGCTGGTTTCTTAATCAATTAACTTTGTTTCTCTTTCCATCTCCATGGGAAAGCTAGCTAATAAACAAGTGAAAAATGAACGGGATAATGATATGTAAGTAAATGTTAGACAAACAAAGCTCTCGTTGGCGATCGGAACGTTCTTAGCATATGAATCAACAAGTGAAATAGAACTACTCGAGAAAAACGATAATTGTTGAATGGAAATCGACTTCTTCCATGAACCAAACGCTGTTTTTGCGTTGGTAAACTGTTCGGCATTTTGAATAGTAATCAAATTATAACTAAATGTTATCGAAACAAAATGTAAGATGTTTATCTAAAGATGCTGTTTCATTGTTATGTGGATTAATGCTAATCAATGGCATTAGTATTACTAGGAAAAAGAGACGAAAAAAGCAAGCTTTTATCCTTTTATCTATGCTACTTCGTTGTCTCTCTTTTTTTTTCACTTTTTCTTTCTTGTCTTAGTTGTTGTCATCCAGCTCGAGCTGTCTTTCTTTTTCTTTATTAAACCACTGGATATAGAATAGTATATGATGTCGAATCAGGCATATGATACGCTAGAATAAGAAGAAAAAGAGAAACAAAAAAAAATCGAGAGAAAAGGTTTCTGAATGCATTTCTGATTATTACTCATAGTTGCTTCTCTCTATATCTCTGTATGTTCTCCTTCACTCTCTCTCTCTCTCTCTCTCTCCGTCATCTTCGTTAGTTTACTAGTGACAAGTAAAGAAATAGGAAACAAGCAAATATAGTGCTAATGATAAAGCAGTTAAGACAAACAATTCTATAGATATATACAATCTAACGGGTGCCAACCAGTCGATCAGCTTTTGTTCTATGGGTAATACGAATGCGAACAGCAACGCTCCACCATCTCCTGGTCGATGGACCAATAGTGGACAGGACGCAGCATCCAAGCAAATCCATATTCGTACGGATCAAGCCAACGGATTTTACTTTACCGGCGAGCTTCTAACTGGCTCAGTTGAAATTCCAGTGACATATTTTCAAAGTTATCTAAACAATAAAAACCATCGTAAAGCACCTAATACACTCATTCACCAATTATTATCGAATGACATTGTAATCGAACTTGTTGGCGATGCAATCTACTCTGCTGAAGTGGATGCAGCAGCAGATAGTGACGGACATTCTCAGCATCAAGTTAATGTCTGTCGGCAACGTTGTTTTGTGACACTTAATCAAGATAGTGAAAGGCAATCGACACCAAGTACTAATCAAAATGAGACATCATTTGATCAAACGACAACAACAACACCAGTAGCACGTAGTAGCGATATCCAAACATCAGCATTACCAACGGCAATCAAAGGTACATTTCAATTACAAATACCAGATGATCTTCCTCCATCGTTACTCAATAATCGACCACCATCCGTGAGCTATACCCTCGAATTAAATCTCTCCTCAAGTCGCTACCGTTATCAAATACTTCTCGTCCTCAGCTCAAAAGGTCCCATACCACATCCGATGACAAATGTCGAGTTGAATAACAACGCAATTAATCAGCATAATATCCATTTACAAGCGTCAACTACAAAACGATTCTATCGGCCCGGCGAACAAATATTGGTTCGCTTAAACTATTTGAATCCACATCAACGTTTGATTCGTTCAATAACCGTTACATTGATACAGTTCTATCGTGTACATAACGATCAATATCGCTTACAATTGGATGGTAAGGAATGGACATTTGATCTGGCAACAATGTCGCCTCAACGCGAATGGATTGGTGAAACACTTCTACAATTGCCATATCAACCATTGCAAGCATCTTATTCAAATCAATCTGTTGGTACCACTCAACGAATTGAATGTGAATTAGATTACAGAATATTAATTGAATTGAATGAGAAAAAAGGCGATGATATACATCTTCTCTTACCATCAATTCTTGTTACATATCAAAAAGGAACATAAACAATGATAGTTGAATATGCTGAAACATTGAATAGACGTTTATTTTGTTTGTGTCGAGAAAGCATTCATCTATCATAATAAATCATATTGTAATTTTCAATGTTTCTTTTATGATTAGTTTCATAATGATCAAATAAAATCTAACATCTGTTCGATTGTTGTGTCTTCTGTTTTGCAATCTTAATCAACAATACATACATTTATTATATATGAAATATTACATGCGAAAAGAACTACTAGACTGCGTAGGTCTTCGCCATCCTTCATTTTTATTCTTTTCATACCTGTGCACAGCAGTCTCACTGATTTTCTCTCTCTCCCCTTTTGCTCCCTCTCGCCGTTCTTTCTTGTTACTCTTTATACACACACACACACATACGTATATATATATACGATGGTTGTTCTGTCTGTGACAAAAACTATTGAAAAAAAAACGCGACAGAGAAGTTTCGTAGGTGTACATATTGAAGAATAGAACAACATTCGTGCATGCACCATCTAAGTTCGTTGTTTGACGACGACAACGGCAAGAAGAAAAAAGAGAGAACATTAGCAATTCTATTTCCATCGAAAACAATGCATTGATTGACTCATAGCATTCTTCGATTTGAAAGTTTGTCGACGAAAAGCACAAATTTGAATATGCATTATCTATTAAACGATCAAAGTTATTATTTTCCATCCTCCAATGACCAATCTTATCCATTGCAACAATTCCTCCAGAATATGAATTCTAGTTTTCCAATTATTGTACGAATTTCATCATCAAATATTCACGAGCGATCAATAAAACATTTCCTGTCCAGAAACATTCCTTTATTATTACTGACTACTCATCAATTTCAATCCATTCTCTCCGAATACCATTGTTCAAACGAGGGAAAACATCGATCAAGTATCAGTCATGGAAAGCATCTGATTAAAAAATCAACGAAGCTTCGTACAATGAAGAACCTGTCCAAGTCACTTGTTACAATTGCGACCTCGAGTGGCCGAGATGGAAATACTGATGATACGAATGATGATTACGATGTGGATGCGTTCAATACTCGAACGATTGCTCGAAATTTAAATAAAAAACGTTCGAATGTTGTTCCGCTTTGTCGAATTCCACTGTCTTATCCTCAATATTTCGAATTATTGAATGAAAATGATCAAGCCATTGAGCCATTCCATCGAATATCCGATTTATTGATTATTGAATACCAAAATGATGAACAAAATCGGAAAGTACGTACGGAAAAATGGCCTCGAACATTTTTTCTTCGAAGTACATGTCAAATGTTTACAAAACGTTCTGTTCCGGATGACGGCAAACTTTCTGGTAGCGCCGATTCATGTTACGGTTCATTATCCGACCTCGATCCTCAAAAAACACCGCTAATTCTCAACGATGAAAAACAACTTCTTCAACCTGGGCAAGTCATCACAATTCTAAGTACATGTTTAGCATATCGTAGTCCTACAGGTGACCACGAATCACCCAAGTCGGATTCGTCGACCTCTCAATCGTCAACAACATCATGGTTACGAACAAAATCTCGATTTTTCTTTCCTCGCAAAAAACTTCAACAACCATCAGTGAATCCTTCGGCAATGACTACCTCAACAAGAAACATTTATGATGTACCAAAAATCTCTCAGTCGTATTTGAAATGTCAAACAGAACAAGGTGATATTGTCTACATATCAATCGACGAAACGGGTCTTTTTAGTCCCGTCTACACTCCAAAGCGACGATATAGTTTCATGTTTGATCCTGACAACGTCGATGTGTCAGGTGTTTTTCAATTAAAGCAACTCCTGTCCAATTTCCGTTTTCCAATTTCCGTTCGTTTGCTCAATCATTCCGTTACATTTGATCATATCTATTCTTCATCAAAAACAATCCTCTCTGAAACGCCCTTATCTTCGTCAACTAAATTCCGTTTGTTATTACCATACACCGAACAAGTCATTTTTGCATGTCCTTTAATCATTCCATCCTCGCTGAAATCTCATACAGTTATCATTCCAATACCGATCGATAGTGAAATTGAAGTTCAGCGTTGTATAAACATGCACGAGATCACGAAAACTAAATCTTACCAACGATTACTCGACAAATGCTCAGAAATCATCAATCAGTATCAAACTGAACTTTCGTACATACATTTTCCACTTGTTTTAAGCACGCCAAGCAAAATAAAATCCTCACAAAAGGATGCACTGTTTAAAAAACGCTCTCAATCCGAACCGCACATTGATATTCATCCAACGGAGCTCAGTAGAGGCACATTTCGCAAATCATACGATATGCTTAGCTATGATGAAGATCATCAACTGGATCCGATGCCAAAAGATCCTGATCAAACAGAGAAAGTCGTCAAACAATCAAGTTATTATTCGAAAATTAAAATTGATAAACCAAGAAAAAATTCTCGGCAACAAGAATGTGATTCTGATGATGAAAACTATCACGAAGTAGATCAGATCTATGATTATATACGCTCAGGAGACGTGACGATCGATGTACAAAAAATTCAAGCGAAAGAACAAGCATTGAACGCCAGATCGAATCAGATGGAAAACATTTCGCGCGTTTGTGTCTCAGCTGTTCTAAACGTACCGAATACAACCACAAAAGTAAGAAGGAAGTCAACAGGAACATGTTCTCATCATCATTTGATACATTTTAGAGCCCAAGGAAACAATTATCATCAAAATGTAATAGCGCAGAAGGACTGGAATTTCAACAATTTCCTTCGAATATGGATGATTCGCGACCAATAGATACTATACATGATCCAACCGATTCGTCAACGTTGAAACCCATTCTCCGAATGAGTAGAATTAACAAACATTGAAAAAATGCTATCTGCAATACACATTTGTCCTCATGTATGAAAAACTGCGAAATTTATTTTCTCTAAGATATTTTAATAATAACAAACACGTATCTCTAACCTTCTTATCAAGTATAAGATAATTGAAGAGGCATAAAAGAGTTGATTCGTTTCGATTAAATCGAATGTACGATCACTAGTTCAAATTGAATCGACCTTGATCTCAAGGTGAGCATTTCTAATGAAGTAAACTCGATTGGGTCGTATTGATTGAAGCTCGCGGATATTTAGCAAACATTTTCATAAAATGCAAAGACATTTATTTAATTAGTCTCAGGACTAGACTTGAAGTGTATACGGATGAATCAGAGCATTCAAGGATGATCTTGTCGGATCATATATCTCTTAATTCTTTTCATGATTTGCACATATGCGTTTCATTCTCAGAAGACTAGAGGTTTATTCAAGGTGAATAATAACAGACGATTCAGTTTTATTTGACTGAAAATATTAGAATTGAAAAATTTTTTTCAGCAATAATGGAATAAATATTGAAAATGTGCTGGTTAATTGCTAAGATGTTTGTCATTAAGAACAGCATGAAAGAGAATGTCGCCACACTCTATGATTGCTTTACTTTCAATTAAACATAGTTCTCGTCCACATCGGTTATGCGTGTTAATCGGTTTGGATATTTCTAAAAGCGAGAAAATCGAACAAGTTCATGGAGAAAAGAGTTCGAAACGTACCGATTGTTTTTCGTAGAATCTGATGAAGAATAGAAATGGATCGTTCACAAGCACGCTGGAATAGTTTACGATGATGCTGAGAATAGGAATATGTAGAATGAATTCACTTACGATTAGGTTATTCTCTTTATGAAACCAGGCGAGGATCAACGCGGAAAAAGAATCGCCAGTGCCGGTGAATGAACCTTCTAAATGTGGAAAGTCAATCTGGAATGTTTGATATTGATTATCTGAAAAGGAAATTTTCTGCATAGAAGATGATTTGTTGAAGAAGATTTTATCAACCTAGGAGTTGTGTGCTCGCTCGCATCTGTAACATTGTTTGATTACCACCTATTTTATCAGCTGATATACTCGAAATGATAATATGACTTGGACCCATTTTATGTAAGCTTCTTAATGATTGCCAGATGACTTCTTCTTGATTTTCATCATTTCTATAGGCCAGTTCTTTTCCGATCAATACTCTACAAGAATAGATAGAAATCATCGGCTCTCGTCAGATAGGTTAATAACTACTCGATTTCAAAATCGTTCGGCGTAACGATGTCAGCCAACGGAAGTATTTCGTTTTTATACACTTCGATACACGATCGGTCAACATACTGGAACAAATAACATAATCAAATCGAAAATTCAATGGCGGCTTACGAGTTTGTTATCATCACCAATCACCGGATCACAGACTATTTCAAAAAAGTGTCCTTTTTTCGAATTCTTTGCTTAGTTCATACATACTGTATTTGATATGAGCAGATTTTGATTTAATCAGACGAATGTATTTCGCAACTACATGTAAAAGTTCTCCTGAACCCATATAACCTACGGAAAGATGAGTTTGTTCAAAAATTAGAATAACAGAAGAATGTCTATACCGGTGAGAATGTAATCATATTCTAATAGCTCGTTGATTAGTAGACCTTGAAAAATAGCTTCGAGTTCATCAGCAGTCAACCGACTTCCTTTTACTGTTTTATATCCTGAGTGAAGAACCGGAATTTGATAGGGGATTCATTGATGAAAAAGAGATCTGAACCTGTATGATTGGAAAAGTGAACCGAATTAATGATATCAACTTCAAAACCATAGAGCTGAAAAGATTCACTGGTTAGATGGAAACCAGATTTTCGTTTTCAAGAAGCGTAAAAACCTGAAGAATAAAAGCTGCACACTTGTTGCCAACAAATCCATGGACAACATGACTTTGAATCGATAAGACTCGCGGAATTCGATGGGATTCACTAGACATATTACAACTAATATCGAGTAATATTACGAAAATCAATCAATGAAATACAACTACTAACATGTGTGAAGTGAATATAATATGGATCGAATGTCAATAAAGAAGAGGTCGCACTCGACTAGACAAGTGATTTGTGCTCGAGAAGTTTTTTTTCCTTTGATTCACCTGTTTGATAGGACAACAGAGAGACAAAGTCATAATTTATTATTAATTCATTTAAAACAAAGAGAAACACAGCACAACAACGAAAACAGACATTCTCATTGACAAATATTGCCTAATCCTACCTACGAGTAATAACAATGAAAACATACAGATTCTTACTATTGTTCCAATGAGCCTAGGTGTCAAAAAAACTTCTCAACAATATTTCAATAATGTTTTAAGTGTACACGCTTGAAGACAACAATCTCCAATCAATGTATTATTAAATTCTAAAGAAAATAACAACAAATTTTGCAAATGTCAAAGACGATATCTAGTTCAAACTTACGTGCATAATCCGTGACTGATAACGTACGTGTGAATGGATCATCGTCAACAATCATTTGTCGTTTTTGATACGTGGAATCTGAGGACGATCGTTGTGTTTTCATTAACAATTGTCTTGCTCGATCACAAACCATATCAAGCATGCGCACTAGAGTTGGTCCACAGAGTTTGATACTCGCTGGTTTATGTCTTGATGTATTGGGTCGTTTTCGACTTGTGACATTCTTTTCGTATGTTGAGGAAATGAATAAGATTGTTAAGAAACACAGCATGAGAAACGATGATCGAAGCATGTTACTGATCAGTGAGTCAAATAATAATACTAGTGAACATTTGAGTCAAGTTCATATTCACTATTGTTAATCTTATCAGGGATAGTAAACATTGCTTTTACACACGTCCTCATCGAACAAGACTCGTGCCCCTTACTTCATGAAAATTATCAAACTGTCCTTCTCTTTCTTCATTTCTCAAACGAAAGTTATATAGGAGAGGATATACTCAAGGAAAGGCTAAACAAACAAATCTTAATGTATGCATTGAGATTAAAAACTAATTAGTTTTTTTCTCATTCAATTCAGATATTAGCATTTCAGAGGAAACGAAATCAACTTCACCGAAAAGAAATGTCTTTATTAGAAAATCAAATTCGCTCTTCAACTGATTTCCATTTCGACACACATTGTCGAGTGTTGTTCATCGACAATATTCAATGAAATGTTTCGATTCATACTTCCGTATTCATATCACATGAACTTCAAGTCAAGTATATGAAAACAATGTGACTTATCATCTTTCTTCCTGTTGATTTTCAATTTCCATCGCATCGATCGGACAACGATGGTCTTTCACTTGTTTGATTGAATAGATAATTCTAACACGAATTATCTCTTTAGCAATTGGACAGATGACGATGAGCGTCACTTATGTTAAACGGCAAACTTTACTTTTTTTCTCCAATACTAATCAACTTCGAAAATACGCATGAAACAAATGCTTACACGTGCAAAACAAACAAACAAACGAAGGAACATGTTCAATCAAGAAAGAAGAAGAAGAAGAGAGAGAAAAACAAGAAAACGAACTTGACATCCTCAAAACAAATGACCAACTTTCTATACAAGAATGTCTGATGTTGAACAATCGAACTGTTCCGTTCTTAATCTAAATACACAGTATTTATTCAATTCAAAACCGAACGGACACGAAAGAGAAAAGGAAAAAATAAAGTGAAGCGTACACATATATCTATGTATAGTTAGAATCAGTTTGTATTGTTGGTCGGTGCGGAATCTGTTGTTGTTGTTGTGATAGTTGTTGAGGAAGAGGAATTAGGTGTATTGGCTTGTTGTAATAGTTCAGCTAGTTTAGCTTTATCGAGAGATGTTGAACCGAGTAACGCTTGGGCGACTTCGGGTAGAATGTGAATAGTTATCATTGGAACGCCTGTTGATGTTGTTGTTGCAGATGACGAAGGAAGGGTGTCAGTGGTAGACACTACACGTGACATAGCAAATAAGTCTTGCGGGTTTGCAAAGTTAATTGTCACACGTTTACTGTTATTCGGATCGAGAACATTCGAGGTGGAAAGTGTTTTCACGTCGTTTTTCGTCAGATTTAGATTATTCACTGTTGGCAAATGAGCTTTTCTCAAACAGGCATGACGATGCAGTAGTGATTCGAGCTGATTCTTCTGGTCGGATAATGATTGGACTGAACGTTGAAGGTTTTGTTGTTGTTCCGTTAGTATTTGTTCCGTCTATTGCAATTCAAGAAGAAAATTTTTTTTGACATGACAATTCAATTTACTTTTTCTAATTGTTCACGAAGTTCATTTCGTTTCTTTCGACATTTCGCTGCTGCCTGTTTATTTCGATCACGACGTTGTTGACGTCTGACATTTTCTTCTGGTGGAAGCTAAATTGAATAAAATAAGGCAATAACTTTTGCTAGTTAAACAAAGTCAGTGATTCCTACCGGTTCATCTTTACTTTTTCGACCACTGGCAAGTGTCGGTGCAATCTGTTTCCTTGGTTTGACTAAAATTGGACCGTATTGAATAGGCTCAATTACTTGTGATTTCGTATTTTTAGAGTTCGATACTGATTTCGCCGATTTGCCTCGTCGAGATTTACTTGCTGAATTGTTCTCATTTCTGAGCTGATTATAATCCTCGGTTAACATTGATGAATCATTGTCATTGTTTTCAAGGATATCATCTTGTTTCAAAGGAGTTAATTTAGCTTGATTAGCTAAGGCTGAAGCCGTCGGGACACCACGTGATGTAGTATAGTCAGCTAGGGACAGAATGGGCAACGTTGGAGTCGCTGTTACTGTTGTTGTGCTTGTTGACGATGGATTCGAAACAGTAATTACATTCTAAAAAGATGATAAATTAGGAAACGAAGCTTTTCCAAATGAAATTTACTAGTTGTTTAACAGTTGGAATGACTCTCTGTCGACCGGTGGCCATCGAGACTAATGTATTGGCGACTTCGGTGGCGGTATTCTCGGGATTATTTGTGACTAAAACTGCAGATGATGGTCCATTTGAATCTTGTGTCTGAACGCTTTTTTCTGCAGTTTCTTGTGCTTGATTGGACATAGTGAATAGAGTTGGGGCAAATGTTTGTATCTTCGATCTAGATAAAAAACGAAGAAATTGACCAAACGTCAGATGGAGATATTGATTTTTTGTTTTTGAGAAAGGAGCAGATGCTTTACACGTGAGAGCAAAACGGAAAATTGATAATTAATCGAAACGAAAAAGTTTACAGAAATTTCCCGTTACGCTTTCGTATCAGAAGAGAAGAACGAGAGAATTTCTCGTTCCACGCGAGGTACGTATGCATTAGTCAGCCCGCATACTGCTGTTGAATCAGCGACATATCACAAGAACGCAAAGTAACTCTAACAAAAAACGCGATAAATAGTCATAGTGGTGCGCAAAAATGCATACTCCCTAACTACATATACACATCTACATACTCTTTCGTCTTTTTAACGATTGCTTCGTCTTCGTGCGCCTCTGATTGTTCTTCTACTCTCAGCTGCCGACAAAGAGGTAAGAAGAGAAAAAAAACGAGCAAAAAAAAGTTTTCTTTCGAGGACGATGACGCATTATTTTTTTTTCTTTTTCTCCGCGTTTTTTCCATTACGCACGATGAATAATAACACACACATACACACGGTAAAAAATAGCAACGTCAGGCTTTTGTTGTTGTCATGTTTATCGTATGATTCATGTCGATAAAGCGAGAAAAGACTGTATGTATGTACGGCGATGGGGAAGAGTCTTGTATAAATACGAATCTAATCAAGAAAAGAAGACAACGGTAGCTTAATAGAAAAAAACAACAAGTATACAGCTCGACATTATTATTCCATTTCGATTTTTTCGTTCGCATATGATTGTAGTCATATATACTGTATGTGCAAGTGCATTTAACAAAAAAGTAAATGTCGCCCGTAGGTTTTCTTTCTTAATACCGACCGTTAAGTCGATGCTTGAGAAATGAAAAATAAGACATACCTATCTTGTACGACGCTGAAGACAACGTTTCGACGATCCATATCAATTAGTTATTTATGATTAATCATAATCTGAAAGAGAAAAATATATCGGCATATTCTGAGACAGATATTTTTCTCAAATAACAGAAAAACAAAACAGAGTTAACTTTTATTCGAACAAGTTTCACAGGATGAACACGTTTTGTTCTCGTATGCAACTTCGATCTTTCGTCGAGGCTGCCTCAATGGTCGATGTTCGGGATTATTTGGTGTCCATGGTCCAAGACTATTTTGGGCGTAGAAATCCATTGGATAACGACTTTGCCATTCAATTTGTCGAAGTGCAACCATCGCCTGATAAAATATATAACGAAATCACGAATTTTCTGTTCGAGTAGAACATACTTCATATGGAGTCAGAATTGGTGTTTGAAAACCAGCGCCCCAGTCTATTGATAGGCGTGGACATGAGGTTTGAATCCAACTAAAATCGAAGGAAAATATGGAGCAACGATAAATGAACCGATGGAAAGATAGAACACACTTACACATCAACATTCTTGAATAATTTTAATTTATCCGGCATTAATTCAGGCATCACAACTTGAATATAGGACTTTCCATTGGATTTTAAACGTTGTTTGATTGTCTAAAAGAAAGCTACGAATCGGTAATCAACAAAAAGTACTATTTTTAAATATACTTCAAGAACTTTCGGCGAGCCCTGTCGTCCAAGTGAACCAAGAACTAAACCCCACACTTGTCCATTCGCTGCTTTGTTAATTTCAGTTTGGCGTACGCTATGCATTGATTTTGTGTCATAATATTCTCGAGTGAATTCCTTGGAATATGGATCATATCTGCACAAAGCAATTCTAATTTGATTCCTTCTCACTTCGAACTTACTTAAAGGCTGGCGCATTTGGATTATGAATCATGATTGATTCGATATGAAATCGACCATCACCAATGTATAATATTGAATAGGAATCTGGAATTATTGGAGATGTACAACCAAGAATTTCACCAGGTGATAGCGGTTTAGTTTGAGGCATAATTACATCCGCAACATGCTCCTTCAGTTGCTCTTTAATGATCTAAGAGTCATCGTGTGAGATTTGGTGAAAAACATGAGACGAAACACATACTTGTAATGTTCGAACGAATTGAATGGTGCTCACAAGAGCTAATTTGCTATCCGATGTAAAATGATGTTTAAGTGTATCGACGATATGTTGTAGATTAACTTGAATATCAACGAATATATAGAGAATACTTATTCCAGGCGTTTCATCGATAGGAACTAAAACACAAACAACAATTATATTCTATTCGGTTAACACATGAGGACTGAATCTATTTTCGACAAAAGAGCAATTCTTTGTCTCAGACCGCGAAGGCTATCATGTATTTGATGAAAACTATCATATATAAACACTCACCTACCGAGACAACTATGCCCATAGTGTATCAACAGATCACACTTCAAAGCTCGAGCACCATAATCATCAATACAACATGCTCCATAAGCCACATCGCCCATAATCACAACATCAGCATTGGTAAAACTTTAAAAGAAAAAGTAAAGAAAAACACCTTTGACTTTTATTTGATCTTACGCTTTGAGTATATCAGCGATCGTACACGCGAATACAAACAAACCTTCGGGCATTTGCATAGCCACTAATAAGAGTTCAAATAAAAAACATTCATCCAGCACTCTTCTCTCTACCTCGTTTAGCTTTGATTGTTTTTATTCTCCATATCGTCTTATGTATTTCAAAATTATAATTCTCCGGTAATTGTTTGATCTGTAGGTTAAGTTCTTTATCATTGAGCAGCTCTTCAGGTATCTGATTCGCGTTCAGCGGTCGTACTTTACTCATCTAAAATGTAGAGAAATAAGGCATCATTTATTTGGTATGTAAGCGCATAAAAGTTTCGTGACAACGCTTAAAATTTCCGCATGAACAAGAAGAATGAAAAAGTTCATGTAATGCTGCTTCCATAATCGTATACAAACGTAATTGAGTTGAGAGTTTACACAAACGATATGATGTCGAAATGCAGCATGGCTTTCTCGCCTAAGGATAAAACATGACAAAATCAATCGGATAGTTTCAACGGAAACTCACTCGATAAACAGTCGCCTCGTAATGATCGACGATTTCTTGTAACTTTTCACATTTTTCGCCTTCGATCGTACACGCCTGTTCAGTTGCTCGGATGGCTTTCATATGTTCACTGAAAGGTAGACGATTGTAGATACGATGGAGACCATGTGAATGTCTTACCTCGCTCTACAACCGAATTTGTCTATTAACTGTTGCTTTAATTGTTCAATCTGTTGATCACGATGAGATATTTCTGCTCGACATTCGTTCTTTAACTGCAATAAACGAGCTTCACACTAATAAAGAATGCCAAATACAAATATTTTCGATTCTTGTTAAAAACTTCTATCTACTTCGTTGACGACGTGTGATTTATCAATAGTTTCAATCAGTTCAATCGATTGACCTTTCGCTGCGTTCAAATGATTTAATTTACTACGAAGTTTCAACTGCTTTAACTCATGTGCATCTCGTTTATGGCACTGTTTTGTAATTTCATCTCGTAAGTCATTAATCTAAATGAAATAAACTCACGAAAAGATACACATAAATGTTCATCAAACCTGATCGTTCAATTGAGCTGCTTCAGTAATCAATTGTCGAATTAGTTTCTTTTGTTCACGTATTGTCCGCCGCAAGTCAGATCGCTTCTGTCGAACTTTTTCACAGGTATACAAATTGAACTCATGTGATTTCTTTAGAGAAAGAAGAAAACTAAATGAATATCAAGTTCGTGTCTCATTGAACGAAACAACTAAAACTAAATCAATAGCTATAGGATGCAAAGGAGAAAGAAATCAAGAAAGATCGATTCTTTTTTTCTTTCAAGGAAAGAGAGAGAGAAAAAACGAGCAGCCAGGCAATTTACACTACACATACCTCTGACTAGACAGCCTAATATGAATGAAAATAGTTTGGAAAGATAAAAAGATCATATGTGATGTCTTGAAAATGAAAAATCTTACTGAGAGTGTCACGCGAAGACGATTAAATTTTTGTTTGAATAACGTTAGTTCACGTTCAGTCGTTGGCGGATTCAACGCAAGAAAATCTTCTTCTTCACTCGTTGGTTCCGCAGTAGAGAATTTCAATGGTGGTAACTTAATATCGACCGCATAAGGATTCGATTGACGTTCCGATAAAATCGATGGAACAATCAATGTACGATCATAACGGCGTGGTAAATACGACAAAACCGGCATATCAAGCATCACAGACGAACATCTTGAGTCGGATTCTTCACTACTTTTATTTCCATTTTCATCCATAGTGTTAACAATCTAAAATTAGAAAAACAAAATACAACTAGATAACAATCACGTCATATCACTGTAATAGAAATATGTTGTTGAGAGAAAAAAAGAAGGGAAAACAACAGAAAAAAGTGAGAGAAAGAAAGGATGAATTAGTTTTTCTTCTAGCGTAACAACCAATAAAAAACAACAACAACAACGACAAGAAAGTTCCTATGTGCATCGAATGAACATAGGAATGAAAATAATCTACACATCGAAGAAAATTCACTCATCATTAACAATTAACAATGTTGTTGAATCGTGTGCATCATCGTTTCGTGAATCGAATGTTTTCAGAAGTTGAAAAAGTGCAGCTGCTTCTTTGATATTCCGGAAATTAACACAAAAACCTTGAACTTCGACGAAAAGATCTTTGATATCAATTACTTTATTTCGTATTAACGATTGAGTCAATACACTCACGAGTCGAACGAAACGACTTTGAAGATATTTATCTTTCGTTTCGTCACATGTTTTTATACATCTTGAGATGTATAGATGAAGCAATTCGCGTGGCAATTCCATGGATGTGGATAGACGATTGACAACTTCCATTGAATGTAAACTCATATTCATCTGTACTAGCGTATGAAGATAATCTGTCATTTGACTGGATGAGATCAGTTTGAGCAGACAACTGGTACTGATCGTTGGATTATTTTCGACTAATGATGGTAATTTTTGAGGCGTTAAACCAAGATGATGAACAAGTTCAGGATCGCGATCAAGATCGTCGAGAATCTTTTGCTGTTGCTGCAGATTTATTGCACCTTGATAAGCTTTATCCATTATCAATCGAACTTCGGAATAGGCCGATTTTGACATACACATAGAATCATCCCAAGTAAATAACGATGTGTCGATATCGAGATTTGGTATGGGTGACAGCCAAACGAGTTCGTCGATTGTGCATTCATGTAAAGGTGGAACTAAACGAAGATATTCAGGATGAATTGTTTGTTCCATAACATTATTGACTAATAATTGTTCAATGGTCTGGCGTGTGTTTGCCGATCGACAATTTGGACCACCGATTAACGTATCGTATCCATACTGAAAAAACAGAAATGTTAAGTTGGGAGAAGAGATTTGACTCTACGTACGGTATTGATCTCTGGATCGTTGATGACTGCCGGTATATGGCATTGAACAAGAGCTGGCATTTGCTGTCTTTGTTGATAAAGGTGTTCTGCTAATTGCTGGTGAATCTCTTTCTGTAATTGATCGTCATTGATTGGAAAATCTGTTTGTAAAAATTGATTGGGTGTTTTTTTAATAATGTCTTTATTTGTATTCGCTTTGATTAGTAAAGAAACTAATATTCGTTCGTGTCGAGTAACAGGTGAGATAATCCAGTGAAAATGTTTATGACTTTTCAATGATTGATCTCCGTTGGTTTGTAAAATCGAAAGAAAAACAGGTGCGAATGGATGTAGAGAAATTGATTGTTGGTCCGTTTTGTACATTTCAATGAAAAGATAAAAAATAATTAAGCGTTGCGCTACCGTCGGGGTTAAATCTCGATTCTGTAACAATAAGAGCAAAGCATTTCCAACGTGTAAGTACTCGCTCTTCGAGATTTCACGTTGGAAGTCTTGAGAAATCTGTTCGAGTGTGGATGTCGAACCGCATGTGTCTTCATTGAGAAAATTTAAAAGAAGATTTATATTACTAGATGATAAAGACATGCTAGATTTGAGAAGAAAAAAAAGGTTTTTTTTCCTTAGCAGTCATTCGATCGAAATATGGAGTACCGATCGTACCAATCAGGACAAATATAGATGGCAGGCAATATTTATTTTCATGTTATTATTCCCTTTCAATTGATTACCTTCATAGACAAAAAAATACTTTCTTTCATCATTTACCTTATTTGGAAAGACTTTCAAAGATTTTTAACACAATCACACCTCTGCATATACATTTGACTAGTCAAATGGTAGATATCAAATGATGATTTTATGCATGTAATAAACAGAGAAGACTTTTCTTAGTCTGACAAATACGACATAGATAGAACGAAGAAAAAGCCGTAGACTATTTTCAAATGATTCAGAAGGTCAACGTATAGAGAATCACACGTCATTGTTAAGGTTATTATATATAATCATGGTCATTTATTTTGATGTGTATAGAATGTCTTTTATCAATATATTTGCTTTTTTATTCTAGCTTTATGTTCATATAAGTTTTTTGTCTTTAATCGAACCGATCGATCTATTTCTCCACGTTCGTACTCAAATACAAAGAAATCTTCGAGTTTATTTCTTCTTGAATGGCAGACGATGATCAATTTACTATGGGTAATGAAATAATACGTGATTAGCCTTGTGTTGATTTTCTTCGTTTTCATTTCGTAGATACTGACAGTGAGGATCTGAATGAAGAGGAAGAAGAGGATGATGAACAAGAATCAGATGACGACACGGGATTTTTTCCTATTGATGAGCATGTTGTACAATCATCGCAACCAAATAATCAACCAATACGTACCTCATCCGAACAGTCAAATAAATATTCCTCTGGTCTAACGGCAACGAACACTCATCCTCAAGACAATAATTTCGAATATGTTGGTAAGATTTTGTGTGAAAACTAATTTTCTCTATCAACATGCGAATGAATACGTTCTCCTTAGTCTTGTCACAAGAAGAAATAGTCAAATACATGGTAGAATGTATCAAAGAAGTGAATGAAGTGATCAAATTGCCATCGACAACAGTTCGTTTGCTACTTCACCATTTTCGTTGGGATAAAGAAAAGTTAATGGAACGTTTCTACGATCCCAATCAT
This sequence comes from Adineta ricciae, assembly GCA_905250025.1. Taxonomy (NCBI): domain Eukaryota; kingdom Metazoa; phylum Rotifera; class Eurotatoria; order Adinetida; family Adinetidae; genus Adineta; species Adineta ricciae. Next base: position 82,054 of record CAJNOJ010000209.1, read on the forward strand.
CAGGAAGAATTGTTTCGTCAAGCACACATAGTCAATCCTTTTAAAAAAACGACTCCAACTCCAACTCAACTGACGAGTTCATCACAACGTACAACACATCGTCAAGTATCCCAATCTTCATCCGATCAAACATGTGCCATATGTTGTTCAACAAAATCTTCATCTGAAATGACCGGTCTCGAATGTGGTCATAACTTTTGTATTAATTGTTGGCAATACTATTTAACTACGAAGATTCGCGATGAAGGCATCGGACAAACAATTCCATGTCCAGCTCAATGTGACATCCTAGTCGATGATAAGACAGTCTTACAACTGATTCGCACGCCTGAAGTGCGTCAGAAGTACCAACATTTAATCACTAACTCGTTTGTTGAATGCAATCGAAACATGCGCTGGTGTCCAGGAACAAATTGTACGAATGCAATAAAAGCAGCCTATTGCGATGTGGCTATGGTTGTGTGTACAGGATGTAATACATCATTTTGTTTTCAATGTGGTCAATCGTGGCATGAACCAATCAAATGTAAATGGTTGAAAAAATGGCAAAAGAAATGTCATGATGATAGTGAAACGAGTAACTGGATTGCTGCGAATACAAAAGAATGTCCGAAGTGTCATGCGACAATTGGTAAATCGAAAAAAAATTCCCGTCATCGATATGAATACCTCTGTTTTGTGTTTTAGAAAAAAATGGTGGATGCAATCATTTGATATGTAAGAATCAATCTTGCAAGTATGAATTTTGCTGGGTGTGTTTGGGCGCTTGGGAACCTCATGGTTCATCCTGGTACAACTGCAATCGTTTCAATGAAGATGACGCGAAAAAAGCGCGTGACGATCAAGAACGCTCTCGAGCGGCATTACAACGATACCTTCACTATTATAAACGTTACCATAACCATCACGAATCTTTACGGTTAGAAAGTAAATTGCTATCTGAAGTGCAAAAACGTATGGAATCGATGCAGCAACAAATGAGCTGGATTGAAGTTCAATTTCTTCAAATCGCTTGTGACGTACTTCGTCAATGTCGACAAACGTTAATGTATACATACCCATTTGCGTTCTATCTCAAACGAAACAATCATTCGTAAGGAGAGACTCAAATGAAAATGTCGAAAATGTTGTGATTGTTCTTTTAGAATTATATTCGAACAGAATCAAGCTGATTTAGAACACGCAACGGAAGAACTATCAGGTTATTTAGAACGAGATTCGAATCAAATCACAAATCTAACTGAAATGAAGCAGAAAGTTCAAGATAAGTATCGTTATTGTAGCACACGACGAAAAGTATTATTAGATCATGTGGCTGAAGGATATGATTGTGATTATTGGTGAGTCAAACCTATATTTCATCGCAAATCATTTGAAACTTCTTGTTTTCTTTGCAGGGAATATAACGAAGATTTATAAAGACGAATACAAATCTATCCATATCATTCGCATCCTTGTACATATGTCATTTCTTGAACTCTTTTGTCTATATTTGGATGCGAGATGTGTGTGTTTGTTATGCCATATTCACTCTAACATATACTTCTTTCCGTGGCTCGTTCAATTGTTTCTTTTGTTCGATTTATCCAAGAAAAAGCAGAAAAGTAAACATAACATATGAAACAAGAAATTAACAGTTTCTTTCCTTTCTCTTTCCCTTTTTTTTCTCGTTCTGTGAACTATTGCCAAATGCCAGTTAATTATTTCATCATCGAATTAATTATTTCTCATCTCATTTCTCTTTCTTCTCTTCTCTTTCTTTTATGACATGTTTAATTAATTCGATTGTCAATTAAAAGAAAGTATTTTTTGAATGGATTATTCCTTGTCATCATATTTTCACCAGATGAATAACAGATGCAATCATCTCAACAAGAAAGAGGTAAAATGCATCGACTTTTATCTTTGTGTCTAGTTTTTCAAATCACAACATAGTAACAATAAAAAGAGAACTCGTATCTTCAATCCTGACGACCTTTTAGTTCGCGTACAGTGATCTTATCTTTTTCAATGACATAGACAACTGCACCCCAACCACTGGCTGAATCGCGATCAACTCCATTCAATAAAGCTTGCGAAGTGGCTTCGAATAATTCATCAGCATTCATGTTCGGTTTGAAAAAGAGTTCGCCTATTAACAAAATGAAAAGAAGACGATTGTTTCAGGAATATTTAAAGGATTGTTTTGTCATACCGAGACCAAAAATATATTCACTAGCTGTCCCTACTGTGACTAGATTAACATTATCACTTATAGCTCCGATATTATCGGAATCATAAACGAATGTTTCACCCGTCTTGGGATCCAGACCGACGACGAGTGCAAAGACGAAATACGGTCCAAATCGTCTTTCGTAGAGAAGATTTGTTAACATGTTATACAGAACATTGGGTTTTAATTTTCTTTGTTCGCGTAATTCATACAAATTCGTACGGAATTTTAATCGTTCCGAGACTGTTTGAACCTTTGAAATCAAAGCAAAACTTCGTTTTCCGACGTTCTCATCAGCACTAGATACTTACATCAGTCGCCAAACCACAAAATGCAACAAAGCAGTGATCACTATATTGAAATATCTTTGTAAAATTCGTCGCGATTGTTCGATTCTGTACACCATAACGTTTATCACAAGCAATTGCTATGCATTCTTTGCCTTTCATTGCTAGAGCGACACCCCCATTGTACGATAAAATGTCGTCACCCATGTTGATTTCTTAGATCTACAAGGAGATAATTTAAATAAATATCCGAGAAAAAGAAAAAGAAATGACAAGAAAAAAGGAAAAAGTCGAATTAAAAGATTGGAATGTAGTTGTCAATTCTAAAGCGAAAATACGTTGAATGATAATCAAGAAAAGAACTGTCAGTTACCGTGCGCGATGTTTCTGAGAGATACATTCAGCAATCCAAATAATATTACGATTCTCTTGTTCTTTTAATTTCAAATAAGCATAAAAAATTCCGAAATGAAATTGACGAAGGAATGCATTCATATTCAATTTAACCTAAATCGGATGTCCATATTTCTATCTGAGAAAAAGTTCGAGATTTTACCTCATGCTCGAAAAATCTATCTTCAATTGTTTTATCACCGGTGTTCGTACCTGAACCATCGAATAAAACTTTGTATTGCTAAAAATCAAATGAAAGCATCTCGATGTCAATGTCAATTCATGATCAAACTAACCGGATAACGAGAAGCAACATCTCGAACACCTTCGTAATTATCTGTTCGTCGTAATTCCTGTAAGCCATCAGGATGTAAATGACCACATGTTGGATAAAGTTTAGCCCGATCATCTTGTGTCAAACCGGTATCGAATGAATTAATCGTGATCATAAAAGCGCGACGATCAGCTTCAAACTGAAATGATACAATCGTTCCTGTTTTGGCTAGGATCTTTCTGTAAACGTACAGCGAGAATTTCACACATCACTTCAGCGGTTACACCACCGAGGTTTTTGCAAAAATTGTAAAAATCTTCAAGATACGCCTAAATGAACATATTTATAATGAAAAAAGTGTCCTATGATTTCCGCTGCGCTTCACTTTATAAAGTGTACTTCGAATGATTTCAACATTGAGCTCGTCAAGATCATGTTCAGAGATACAATCAATAAAGTACGGTGCTAAAGACAAGAATGAATTTCGTGGTTGTCATCAAAACTTGCATCTGATTACCTAATGGTGTATCAACTAATACAGCTGTATAGAGTTGAGCAGGTGTATCTGCTACTGTTATTGCTCCAAGTTGTTCGAAACTTCCCAATGGATGACAACGTGGTAAAAGATCCCCAATTGCACGTTGGTGAAGTGTACCGGTGATTAAAAGAACAATATTATCAATCATATACCCATATCTATTTGGAAACGTCGTTTAAAAATAAAGAAAACATCTCCCCTTTTTTTTCTTACGTTATATAATCCAAAAAAGTTGATAATGGCTCGTAGGATATGTTTCTCAAATGTTGAAACTCTTGAACGATTTTTTCACGTAGTCGATCATCGATAACATTGACCGTTAATGGATTTGACTCATTTGATAAGAAATTGCCATAGTCAGTTGATTGAAGGTGAAGTCTCAAATCTACCGACCATATTCGTATGACTTTTCTATCCAAATTATGTTTCGAATTTACCTTCGAGTGTCTCGCATTGCACTAAGTTGTGATAATCAGTTGATTTTAAGATTCCACTTCGGAACCCGCGGCATAAACCTTCGGCATAACCATGATCAAGATTAAAAACTAAATCTTCTTTCATTCTTTCTGGATTATCTAAAAATTTAATAAACCAACTAGGATTAATTTGATCGCTTTAATCAGAAAACGAATGTTTGTACAAACAAAAGTCGAATCGCTTTTTTATATAACAATATGAATAAAGAGATTAAGCTGAACCGGCAGATATAATTTGAAAAAAAAACGAAGTTTGATTTCATGGGAATGTTAATTAAGTGAATTACATGAAAAATATTAATGCGAAGGATGTGCAGTTTCGGTAAAAAAACTTAATAGATTGTCTACGGTAAACTCTAGATGTATATTAGAATTCGGATAACAGATTTCGATTAATTTCGTCATTCGTTCATATTCTCCAATAACAAGTGTTTGAATATCGTGCCAAATCACCTAAAAGGTACGAATGTGACCATGATATCGCTCGGGTCGATTCTCAAGTACGTACTTGCATAAGAGAGGAATGTTCCGAGAGATGCTTTTCGATCTTTTTATAGAGACTTTCTAATCCTCGTTTGACCTAAATCGACAAAAGATAATGACGAATTTTCCTATAAAGACGCCGTACTTCTTTCGGTGGATGTTCACGAACAAGTCGACGTAATTCGATAATACTACAATCGCTTTGAAATTGAACATCTTCGTCTTTTGCCAAACGTTTGCGAAGTTCATCGACACGTTCAAAGAATAACTGGAAATGAAAAATGCCCGAAATATTTTCTCATGGATCAAGTCAATGTTTTACGTGTAGTCTTTCGAATGGAAATCCACAATATTCACGTTCATATTCCGCTTTCGCTGCATTATAACTCTTCCGGGCTTCTTGTTTTTCCGCATCTAACGCTGATAGTTTCTTAATACCCATGATATCTATTCGATAGAATATGATTTAAACAAGAAATAACAAAGTCGTTCACGTACGTTGCATTTGATGGTAGTTCTCTAAAGAAAATTTTGAAAAATTGTGGATGTTGATTTACTGTTTCTCATCTTACCGAGTCGAATCATTGAGTGTGGTGTTTTAGGATCGTTTGCCATTCCTGCTGCACATTGTTCAATTCCGCGAAAAATTGCGCCGACTAAAGTCTTGTAAGCTCGATGTAAATCAACCGCTCGTGATGATTTATCAAAGATCATTTCCGCTTCATCGCTGAATTCCTACGACATACATTCATTTCGCTTACTTCTACAAAAAAAATATATTCTACTTACTGCAAAATAATTGACGAAAGGCAATATTCCTACTCGTCTGTTTCTGCTTGGGCGATAGTCATTAATGTCCTTACAAACCTCACTCTAAATTGAAAAAATCATCTGTTTATCTTTTCCTAGAAGACATCGATCGATTTTACCACATAACTATCCACTTCTCGTTTTAGCAAAATTAGATTTCCAGCAAATAGATCTTTTAGAAATGAACCGTAATTTTGTACAGCGATCGTATGCTCATTCATACGTACAAAAAGATAAAGAACCGTACTAAACAAACAGGAACGATATGGAAATATTTAGTTTGGAGTGTCAAGAGAAATACATACAATGAATCGACATTCTTTACATGACCAATTAAGGCTTTTATCTCACTATCCAACGGTTCGAATAATTCTGCAAGTATGTGTCTAAAAGAATTCTCTTTGTGTAACACTTCAGAAACGTAGGATCACTTACTTTAATCCGGATGAACGAAAATTCTCTGTGCCTGTCGTAGACTCTGATGCATTCTAAAGATAAGCAAAAAGGTAAGTGTGCATCAGAAATGAGAAACCTACTTCTCCGGCGATGGTTTCCTCGTCAGCTGAATAGAAGAAGTTGACACAGAACAATTGTTCTTCACGCACAACAGGTGCGATTTGGCCAAGTACGCGATCAAAGATCTATTTTATCGAAGCAGATAGTTTGAATCAGAAAGAGAACATGTTCAATACTTTATCGGATCGTATTCGAAACTCTCGCGTAGAATTTTTTAATGAAAATGGATCATTATCTGCTACACCACTCATCGCTTGAGTTTGCATAGATTGTCGATCTCGTCGAATTGTATTCAATGTCGAAACCGATCCAGCTAAGACACGAAAGATACTTGTCAGAGCTTCACGTAGAAGTCATCTTACCAGCACGCCGTTCTGGCATAGCAATAGCGCCTTTAGTAACACCTAGTCGAGCTGATTCAAAGAATCCATGAATTTCTTTGGCATAAATCGGACGAATTTGCGAAACATAAGCCTATCATAGTGTCAAAATAATAAAACAAAGTCAATGCAAAGTTTGATTCTTACTTGGCAGACTTCTTTGAAATATCCAGGTGATGACGCCTTCAACCACTGGCATAACGGACTGAAAGGCAACAATGGTCGTGTGATTTTCTCACCATGACGCGGTAATTCATTACCACCAAGCTCGAAATGTTCGCCATACCCTTCAGCCTAGAAGAGGGTGAGTTCAGCCGTCTTGTTTTTATGCCAAAATAGACTTACATGAAAAACAAATTTACTACTGAGAAAATTTCTACACCTTAATGAAAACGATCGTTGTGTTTGTTCGAGTAACTCTCGTCTTTGCTTGATCGCTGCCATTTTTTCCATTCCTATCTCGATACGGATTTCAAGAATAAGCTCAACAGATCGATCATCACTAACCTGGTTGAAGTTGGACTCCAACGGCCTGAGTTAACAAATTTGCGACTTGAATGCATGCGGCTCGATCATTGTCATTGGTTAGATCACTGTTTTGTAATAATTGAATATCTTCATCTGAGAAGTCTTGCACTCCCTTGGAAAGAAAGACAACTATTTAATAATGATCTACGTCGAACATCGACGATCGCTTACTAGTAGGTTTTCTAAAGCGTCAGTTAGTTTGTGAACGTTGGCAGTTTCAATTTGTATTAACGAATCTTTTCGGCTCATAATCTTTACGGCATCTGCAACGGTCTAAATTCGGAGAGGGAATAAAATCTCCATGCGTCTAAATTCCATCGACATACACTCAGTTTCTTTTCATAGAGACCCAAACGATCATCAATCTTGGAAATTTCATCGACAGCTTTGTCTAACATATTCATCAATTGTACAGCGCCTTTTTCCGAAGCCATGACTGTCTCCACATTTGCCTGAGAAGAAGAAAAAAAGTGATATGATTTCAAGATAGACTTGACTTACGACGTCGAGATCAGTCAAGCTTTGCTGCAGCATATCAACAAATCGTTCTGCATCTTTAATCGCAAAATCATATTCGGACATAAGATTGGTCAAATCTTGTTCTTCCTGTTGGGTTATGGCATCCCATGTTTCCGGCATAGCTGGATATTCTAATTATTGTTCGTATATCTATCAATCTGAAACAAACGAATCTGATCATGATAATCTTTCGAATATGAATAAAAATGGGAAGAAGATTTATAGAAGCGAGGCAGCATCATTCACAAAATATAAATGCACATGTTCACTTGAGCCTGATATGCCTATTGTTGGTAATTATCGTTTCGATATTCATGACTATGTATATGTACTATAATATAAATAAAGCTACCGTATATTGTTTGGTAGAAAAAGTTCTTTGGTTTAACCTATCAATAGTGAATATAAGCTACACTATCGACATCTACATTTCGTGAATAGGGTTTTGTATTGTAAGTAGGCATGCACCAGTACAGTCGGACTGGGTATCCAGCCGGACTGGGTGCCAGTCGGACTGGGTACCGGTCTGACTGGGTACCCGGTCCGACTGGATACCCAGTCCGACTGGTGACCCAGTCTGACTGGACACCCAGTCCGACTGGGTATTAGCTACCTATAGTAACTTCCACTGTAATTCATATGTGTTGTAGCCTTCAACAAAAATTTGCTATTATTTTTTTTATATCGAATAATAACTGACCCGAACGCTTCTGAATTCAAAGATTAAATCGAATTCCAATGCTTGTTTTCCAGTCTGCTGTATACTAATCACACTAATTTTCTTCAAACAAATGATTATAAACCATCTTAATGTCTTCGTTGCACGCAATGTAGATTGGCATACTAAGATAAGTAATTCATACCGTTACTGCCCATGTGCAATCGCGTACAGACTCTTTAAAATGAAACTCAATACGAAGCTTAGCGTATAACTTGCATTAATTGGCGCGAATGAAACGGAATTTATTTGTTAGCTTGTNTGTATACTAATCACACTAATTTTCTTCAAACAAATGATTATAAACCATCTTAATGTCTTCGTTGCACGCAATGTAGATTGGCATACTAAGATAAGTAATTCATACCGTTACTGCCCATGTGCAATCGCGTACAGACTCTTTAAAATGAAACTCAATACGAAGCTTAGCGTATAACTTGCATTAATTGGCGCGAATGAAACGGAATTTATTTGTTAGCTTGTGCCAATGACGAAACACATTGTATTGAGTTTCATTAGCCCTGAAAACCCGTGGAAGGCTTTTTCAAAGATAAAAAGAAACATATATATGAAACAGAATTTCAAAGCGGTCAAGATGATGTGTTGACATGAGAAAAGAAGTATTTTTTTATTATCAAGATACGGGATGTTCCTCGCAAAGAACACTTTTACTTGTAGCACAGAATATTTCTCTTCCGTTATTATTAAACTAAGTATTATATGTATATAAAATGTGCGCTTGTATGCTAATTTTTCACTCTGAAATGTTTTTGAGTGTGCATGCGAATAAAACTATGCTTGAGCAAAAACACGAGGGCTGGTGCGAGTAGATGAGGGCTTCGTTATAGGTAAGTGAAGATAAAAACAACCAGCTATGCACCACTCTGCTCAGAAACCATACATGATATAGAAACTAGTCTACTTCACCCTCGCTCACACATACCCTTATCCACACATGCTGTCGAAGACATCGAAGAGCCAAAAATGACAAAAATATGCACTTTTTATATACATGTAATACTTAATATAGTCATACAGAAAGATGAATAGTCCATGACCCTATGGCCGAAAGCCCTTCCAAAAGGACATTTTTTTTATACAATATTACGTGTCAGAGAGATTTGAGTCTAAGACTTGTAAACTACAGTAATTCTATGATTTGAGCTGACTACAAGCATTATTATTTCACTTTAAAAACCATATTTCATATAACTGTCGCAACAAAATACGGCATAACAAGATCCCAAAAAGAAATTACTCTCTGGAAAGAGGTACTTCGTCAGACTGCTACTTAAGGTCGATTTTTTGCTCACCCCGTAACCCATGAGACCCTCTTCACTCGAAAAATCGTGAAATTTTATGTAGAGTTTTTTTTTCTTGTTCTATTTCAAATACTATGTAAAAAAACCGGGCGATAGTGAACCATAAAAGGTTTTAGCGAGGGTCTAAAACCTTTTATGGTTCTACATTTGGGTACCATCTTCAGAACCTTATTTTCAGAAATTTTTGGGTTCCAGCAAGGAAATCTCAAACTTTTTCTAGTTCGGCACATTTAGCTAAAACCATTTTAGGTTCTGAAAATGGTACCGAAAAAAGGTTCAGTATGACCCAATTTTTTTACAGAGTACTCAATGTCCGTTGGAAGGATATCTCAACTTTTTAGAGTTAGAATGCCATTTTGATGAAGTCCGATATATTCGTTTTTATTTCTTTACTCTAGGACAAATGGATACAGATGTGGCACGTATCGATTTGATAGTACGAGCGGAGATCATTGAATAACAATCTCTTATGTGGATATCAATAGTTAATTATAGTAAAGGGGTGAAATTTATTTTGCGGTCGATTTTGCATAGCTTCTCTATTATTTTGCCATTAATCGCTTTTCTACTGACCCCTCTTGGCATCTGTCAGAAAAACATGAAATGAAGTTACTAAGGTGATTTATAATCATTTGTTTGAAGAAAATTAGTGTGATTAGTATACAGCAGACTGGAAAACAAGCATTGGAATTCGATTTAATCTTTGAATTCAAAAGCGTTCGGGTCAGTTATTATTCGATATAAAAAAAATAATAGCAAATTTTTGTTGAAGGCTACAACACATATGAATTACAGTGGAAGTTACTATAGGTAGCTAATACCCAGTCGGACTGGGTGTCCAGTCAGACTGGGTCACCAGTCGGACTGGGTATCCAGTCGGACCGGGTACCCAGTCAGACCGGTACCCAGTCCGACTGGGTCATCCGGTCGGACTGGGTACCAGTCACCCAGTCGGACTGGAACTGGGTGCATACCTAATTCTAAAGGATATCGACTGTGTGAAATGAATACTTACACCGTAATTCTTATATTGTTCGTGGCTATTCTCGGTAAGAGAATTTTTTTCTCTAGACGTCAATCATTCTGTCGACTTCGTTGATATTCAAAGGTTGTAGCAACGCTGCGAAATATTGCTATTACTGCACCAACTGTCCTAATCCGTTTACTCCAAATTCACCATATGTTTCCGTCGTTCAATCTAAAACCGGACTTTGTGCAGTAGGTTCATGAAAACTTGTTCGTAACAAAATCTTTTTTTCGATAGAAACAAAGCTATTCATCTGACCCATTAGCTCCAAATAGTCGCGGCGCATCTGGCTCGCCTCAATGCGTTGTCACTGGATGTCGATGGATACTCGACGCTAATGGCCGTCAAGTGTACACGTGTTGTTGCACTGGTAATTACTGTAATGGCAATATGTAAACGACACTTACATCACACTACAAACTGTAGAAGCTCTTTTTCTAAATAAATGCTTGTAGTGATACGAGTCATCGTTCTTTTGCTATGACTAGCTCTCATACATATTTTATGTTTCAAATGTTTTTTCATTCGGTACAATATTGCATCTCAGCATCATCGAATATTTAGATAATTGAAAACAACAGTATATATGATGTTCGTATTCGGAGAGATCAGATATTCACATGAAATCTATCAATAGTTCGATGAAAGACAAGAAGAGAAAGTTTCATCGACGTATCACTCCGCATATTTAGTCGATGTATATTCATTTGTTCTCGAATTATAATAACATTAGAGCGTTAAGATTTTTCCTACCAATCTGCTTGCAATAACGTTTGAAAGATCAAAGGTGATAAAAATATCTTTCTGTTACATTCTTCCAATCATAGAGCTAGGAACTACCACCATTCTATCCATATTTGTCTAATTATTTGCGTCTACTTGATAGTTATTTGGGGTTTAATAGTCAAATCCGTCATTATGGACAAACATTCTGAACCTCTCTCTGTTGATGCATCACTGATGGTGATCATAATCGGATGAACGTTACTCCAAAACTGGAACACAGAATTTTCAATAAATACGGAATTCAATATATCGACACAAACATTACCAGTTAGCATGTGTATGTTTTTTACCTTTACGATAAAACACAACTTTTTAATCATAGGTGGGAAAATGTCACGTCTCTTTCACTCAGTTCTATAACTGATGTTGATATTTACGATATATTTTCACACATTCATTTTTCCATCAAAACACCTTACAAATCTCCTTTGACGCTATCATCCGTAGAATTATAATATAATGGCTAGTATTTTAATATTTTGTCGTCTGATAACGTTTTAGTGGCCGGAAGAATTGATTTGATTACAAATACGAATTCTACTGAATTTGAATTATGTGATTCGGCTAGTCTGTCTAGTTATGTAATGCTTCTATATTTTAGAGTGAACTTAAATCTGTTGAATAAGAAATATAAAGAGTACAATTGTTCAACATGGTAGGTTAGCTAGTCTCTCTTGAAGATTTTGTGGTAAAACTTCTTCTATTTCGAAGTATGGGTCTTCACGTTCAAGCACACGAAAGATAGCTCCAGGTGAAAAAACAGCTTCGTATTCATTCGAATGAACTGCAAAGTCTTCAACTTTGATCGCTGTTAACGCTTTAATTTCAAATCGACACTCGAATCCATCTAAATATAAGAATATATGTCGAACATTGCAATATCAATCCAATGATATTATTTACCTGACCAAAGTCTTTTGGCTTGATCAGCTACTGACGCTGAAGTAAATCCTGGATACATAACATAGGTGCCCGGTTGATGAAGATCGAGTACCGGTTGCATAGCTTGTCTCTCTGCCGGACTTAACGGAGCGATATAGCGAGTTACACTCCAATGTCCAAAATGATAACCGCGAGCCTAATACAGCAACGTCAAAAACGAATGATTCGAAATGATTATAAATTTGAAGAAACCTCGTTCATGACTCTGTCTCTGTCCAGTTTGACAAAAGCATTCAGAAGAGCATAGATATACGGTTGGTAGATTGGTGGCACAGGTGTATCATACAGAGAATAATTACGTAATGCTTCGTTGACAACATAAGATATAGCTGTTGTATATAGACGAATTGCAAGAATATCTATGTCATTTAAATCATAGGCAGTATAGTCCTTTTTGAGAGATTCGATATTATCGCTCAGATGCGATCGTGATTTGTATCTGCTGTCGTGTCTGATAGCTTCGGCCGATTCTATAACAACTGAGAAGTTAGATAAAGTTGAGAAAAATTTCAAATTAGACCTTTAAATTCAATCTTGTTATCAATAACTGGTCGTTCGGTGGACTCCAGCAAGAATGGACCGAGTTTGGCACGTTCGGCTAGAACACGAGTAATTCCGACTTTTTCTTCAAGACACTCTTCAACTAAAATGGATTTTAATACAAGTTTTCATGAAGAAGTTTGATTCTATTCGATATTTACGCGTCATCACTGATGCTGATGATGTTTCATGATATTTTTCATCTGATTGTTCAGTTTCATGTATACTCTCTAATGATTCCGATGCAATTGATTTGGGAGTATCGGGCTGAATGTTGTCACAGATTTGTCTTGGCGAGCATAGTGCTTGATTTTTATCTATCACTTGAAGAGGTGATGTGCGTGGCGTATCTCGACGAGTTGACGTGCTAGATGGAGATGACTGATTTCGTGCATGCTTTTTCCATAACGTCGAGTGACCCCATGCACTTATTGGATTCATCGACAAGACATGAGGAATGCAAATAAGAAAAATAAAATAAATCATTGTGAAATGACACAAGTATCGCAACAAATAACAAAATCTAAACGGCAATAAAATAAAAGCGAAAATAAACAAAGCGCTAAATTCTAATATCACTTGTATTCTTCGTTTCGCAGATTAATATCAAGTAAAACACGATATGAAAGTGATTGAATAAATATCATCACGAAGTTAACTAATTAATAAAAAAAATCGATTCGACATATAAATAATTGAATTATAATTGGATCTCTGCCTGTGCACTGCTTGTGTACAATTTCATTTTTCATTGCGCATGCAACTGTCCTTGTTGTTTCTGATGAACTGAATCTAACAACGATTTGCTAAAAACTATTTCCCAATTCCAAGCGATCATTTTGAGATTGTACATTTCGTATGACTGGCTTCACAGACATGAATACAAATCAAATTCAAACGTTAAGGTATGATCATGCCAAAGCAGCTTCAATTATGTTCTTAGAAATGATTCATTTAGAAATGTTATCGAATTGAAAAGACTACCGTGGAAAGGTCATGCGTAACTTGCAAGTTAACAAATCATCTCGAAGGACGGCGCATTATTGTATCCTATCAGTTCACACGAACAGCGGAAAATTTAATGATTAGTTTACATTGAAATTCGTAGTTAATTGATTATCTAATTCACGTCGAACATGTGGATTTAGTCGGATTGAAGAATTTCATGCATTTCGGTCAAGCAGACATACATGCTTCTCTACGTTCAGACGAGATATGAAGTCAGCTCAATTCAGTTTCATTCATGCTTTTCTCGAATTTGAGGTTTTCAGAAACTAAATTGATACATTCTGTTCATTTTTATTGGTTTTGGTCATATTGAAAGAGAGATAGACATGAAATGCGAGCATACAATTCCCACTCTTATTTGCTCTTACTGGTGCATCATTATCTTACCGTTCTTTTCTCACCATAGTTCGTCACAAACAAGAACCCTCCAGACAACATAACTTTCGATCATTGGGGATAGTCAATGTAAAAACATATCAAGCCGGTAAGATACGATATGAATGTACGGTTCACTGATGTATTATGTCACCATGTTTGTAAATTGTAACTGGTAAAGTGCATTCAACAGAACAAAAATATGTTTCGTCTGGTAATCAATACACAAGGGCGGCCGACTGCTTACATTTTCATTTTAAAACGAGAGACGAGTGGTATAGTGATGTAGATATTCATTGATGCACTGCGGAAAATCCTTACCTCTTCGCTTAGTTATCCAACGATCCAGAGAATCCACAGAACTGCAAGTGAGCCTTACAAATGGTTGATGACTACGCTCACTGGCATGGCTGTTTCGGCGTATATTGGAGATTTTCAGGATCTCTCTCAGGGCTTTAATGCATTGACTGAAGTTCTGACTCTAGCTATCTCTTTTCGTTCTTGAATTTGCTGTTTGTGAGTTGAGTTTCTGTTGTTTATTTAAGTGGAATCTTATTATTCTCCTTGAGATCCTCTGTTTTGGGCGTCCTCTCCTGAAGGATTCGGTAGATGTGTTCTTTTTATCATTACCTTTATGGGATGCACCATTTTTAATGCTGCAACTACAGGTTCTCAAAATATAGAAACCGTTATTATTTTTCATTTTTTTGCCGATGTGTTTGACGCTTCACCTCTAACCAATGTGGTCTTGCCGGCGACGCAGCTGGCTGGAGATCCGTTGAAGGGGTTATGGTTATCTTCGCCGGTGTTATCGTAATCATCTTCAATCCAGAAACCGTCGTTTGGATTTGGCGTATTATTGGTCCTTTTTGGTTTTGATGAATTATTCGATTGTTACTTATTTCTATGCTACCAGTGCTCTTGCTGTTAATCCAGTTCTTCGTTCAATCTTTAGCGGAACCTTTTGTAAGTCCTTTCTACATTATTCTCTTCGAATCATCGTTATGCTTATAGCTCCCTTTACTACTCAAATGTATGATAACTTGGGTATACATTGGACTACAATGATTCCTGCCTGTCTAGCTCTAATCTGTCTCCTAATACCATACATTTTCTGTAAACATGGTCCGACCATTCCAGGTCGCCCTAAAGAATGTCTATCGTTTATCCCAAAATTTAAGGTAACCCAGTTTGAAGTAAATGATCACCTACCGAAATAATGGTTGTGCACGGAATATTTCTTCGTTTGTATGTGATGGAAGTGGCGGTGTGGTACTGGAAGACACAACTAGAAGAAATTTATTTGTTTCTATCCCTGTGAATATTTTTTCTACAAGAGCTATTGAATCGGCAGAAATACATTTTCACTTGATGATACCCATGGATTTTCTATCGACGTTATTCGTTTGCAAAAGACACCTGCAATCGTATAAATACTTTGAAGAAGCCTCTCACAAAATTCTATATCTATTGATTAAGCATGTTATCCCTATATACCTCAAAGATTACCCTCTAATTTACTCGAAGCAACTTATTTTTTCATGGCATAGTGTTCATGATATAAAACATTATTTCATTTATTTCAAACAAACAGTATAGCAGAGTTTAAATCATGTCTTAGTTCTCGACAGAACAAATTGTTTATTTTTCATCGTTGAAAATTATCGATCGATGCTTCCATCTACGCGCGAGAATGAATCTGATTCGTCCTTGAATAAACAAAGAAGAAACGCGTTTAGATCGTTTGCATCACACATTGATCGTTCAAACTCAACAGATTATGGTTTGTTTGGAAGATCTACCTAACGAAATTATCTATCGTATCTTTGATAATCTCAGCGCCAATACGATCATAGTATTTAGTTGTACCTGCAAAAGATACCTTCAATGTCGTCATTTGTATAATCAATATCAACTGAACTTTCAGTCAATATCTAAATCGAATTTTGATTTACTATGTCGACTTATTCATCCTTCGAATATTATGTCATTGACATTAAGTGATGATGATAACGCAACTCCTGGTCAAATTCAAACGTTTTTGAAAACATATCCGATTCATCAATTGACTCGCCTGCACTCCTTGACATTATTTCAAATCGATGAAACGCATCTAGAAGATCTGTTGAAACCTTTGCAGAAGAGTCCATTAACATCTCTTCATATCGAATATCGACAATACTTTGGAATGCTAAATCAGTCAACCCTCACGACTCTCTGTGATATTTTATCATTGAAAACTTTACGAACACTTCATTTAGACATGAGAACCTATCAAACAGAATCGATACAATGGCCACGGATCACGCAAATCGAATACTTAAGTCTATCTAATTCAACTTTCAATCAGTTCATTCAGATCATTGGAAGATCGAACTCGTTTCGATCGATTTATCTCCGACATGTCTCTATGAAAGATGTTGATAACCATTCTATCAAATATCTTCCGCTAAAACAGATCGAATCATTTCGAATCGAAAAAAGTGAATTATTTTTCGAGAAAATTCCATGGTTATTATCATTCATGCCCAAACTTGCTCATCTAAAACTCGAAGGTTTCACTCCTAAACTCGATCAAATCTTCACGAATGATCAATTCGAAGAATTTATTCAGATAAATCTACCCAACTTGAAAACTTTTCAATTTTTCATTCGATTTTCACCAGTCGAATTCAAAATAACGAACTCCTTAGTTGACTCTTTAATTAAACAATTCCAGCGGTCATTCTGGACTGAACAATTGCAATGTCGCGTCATTTGTGATTTCATCCAAGATTCCAACGAGTTATATACCTATTCGACTCCTTGTCCACATCATTATCTGAAGTATTCCGAAGTGTTATCTCTTGCATCAACTTCTATCTCTTCGCAATTGACTTACCTCAGCGAAAGATTAGATTTCGTTTACGAACTAGATTTGAATCTCAAAGATCTATCAAAACAAACGAAGGTTAAAACTTGGTTTTTCTCAACTCGAAACATAACTTTTATATTTAGAATGTTCGGTGCTTTCCAAATCTAAGAACTTTAAAATTAGCAATCAGTGATCAATATTCATCGTCCGGTTTGGAACATCTTTCCAAGACAATTCATCTGGGAAAATTAAACAAATTGATTTTGATTATTTCGTCCCGTGGTGATCACCTCGATATACTTATAAAACGATTCCTTACTTTACTAAACGACCTACCAGCTGTAACAACATTGGAAATTTTCAATCGATGGTATGGAATATCTTCTCTCGTTCCGCTGGTATATTTTTGTACAATGATTCCAAAAAACATCAAGCATTTGAATGTAGATATTTCGAATATGAACGAAATTCCTGTACTTATCGAACATCTACCACATATATCAAGCTTTAAATTCAAATTCGCGTTCGACAAAGTGATTTTCCTTCAAAAGATACTTGACTGGCTGACCGTTAATCGAATCAATTCAACATACATATCAGATATGCATTATTTAGCGATCTGGATTTCGAAACCTGTGAGAAACGTTCAGAGGAGTAAACGAATAAAATTGAATTAGAGATGTCAAAATGCTGTTTTTGGAAATAAAATATGCAAAAGGTTCATGAGATTTCTTTCAAAAATGAGGAAGAAAATATATGCTTGCTTGATGTTGATAATCAAAAGGTTATTATAATCGCACAGATATGCTCCTTATTGAAGCTGATTTGTTACGGACAAATGAGGATCTTCTATTTGAATATTTAAAATGTTTAACTTGCTTCATTTATCTGTAAAAAGTATTGTCGCTACAGCACTGTCATCCTTGGAGTTTATTGCGCGAGAAATGACTAAATATTTAGTTACTCCTATTTTCATATGCGGTGTCGTTGGAGGAAGTTGTAATCTGCCGTTTTTCTTAGTTTAAAAGTGTTTCGGCAAAACTCCTGTGCGTTTTATCTGACTATTATGTCCTTGGCGGATATTGAGTGTTAACTTTGGAACTGATTCGACAGCATCTTTAATATTCCTCTGCAAGATCCGAAGATTTGATGTTCAAGACTTTACACTCTTATATACATGTATATATTACTTGTATATGTTTGGTGAGCTTTGATCAGTTTGCCGTGACCAGTGGAAGCCCAAATTTGCGACAATCGTGTCAGGTCAAAGTAACATATTGTTTAGTGTTCTTCTTCAGTCGTCTTTGGCTTCCACTTGGAATCGCATTCTTAGTGTTTAACTATGATGCCATTTCAAGCGACACTTTTAGTTCAGCATGAATTGTCGAAACAACTAACTAGAATTGTAATTACTTGCACATATTATTTACAATATCTCCTGTGTTTAGATCCATATCTTATTGTCGTACTACTTGGACGGAATCCAATATCAATAGCAATCGAGTTATTACATCAAATTTACATTTCGCCAGTACACAGTCCCTTAACTCTTACTATATGACATTTGCTGTACGTATGTGAAACGAGAACAGTTGCATCATGCTGGTTTGATCTCTAGTTTAGTGTTCGATCTTCATAAACATTTACACATCACGAGGATTTTGTCATATCAGCTTGTTTATGTCATTTCGAAGAGAATTTTTGTCACAAGTCAACGAACAAATATGCGTGTAGATCCTTCAAATTAATTACTGAACATTTCTAAATAAAGCGCTTTTCTAATCCTTTACATTTCGGCAGCTTACCTGTCATCTGTTTAATTTGAAATAGCATATTAACCTGTGAAATAAAATTAAAAATCGAATAAAAATATAGTCAAATGTACCGAGTGCTATAACGGAGTTTATATAAATGAATGTGAATCGTTCACCTCTTGATACAGAATAGTGCAACGATGAGAAACGATGCACATGTACTAAATTCTTGTGTGTATGTAAGTTGTTTCGACTGCAAATGGTCTTGAGGAGATAAAGCATGATGATTTGCATTAGCATGTGATATCGATGCAATCTTTCCATTTCACAACTCTGGTGGCACTTATTTGCATGCCAGTCATTCATTATCACGGAGAACGTTTATCGTTTATTACCCGCGATTGTTCTTTATGAAGTGACACAGTGTCATTTTACTGATATTTACACCTACTGCATGCCTTCAGAATCCATCGTTGATTCAAAAGCAAAGAGTGTTGATTTCAAATAGAACGTTAGTTACTGTTACTGACAATATGGTAGTGGAGGAATTGTTCCGTCATGGACGTCTAACTTGATGTACAGGATGATTTTTATTCACAACAAGAATTGTATTTTGTTTGACAAAATTAAGCACAACGGAATAGTTTAAATAATTCCTTTCGAAACACCTGCCCGCATAATGTATGAATGTAAAATGTAATACAGTTATTGAAGAATAGACTGATTACAGAAATGTTAAATATCGTATTCTCAATGGCTCGTTTCAATGGTGACTTCGTTTGGTAGACCGTTACAATCGAATAGAGCTTGAAAACGCCGATAGGAAACGTTGAAATGACAAAGACTGCAACCTATCATCATAAAAAGGAGCTAGCAAAATGAATGAATTGGTCATCTACCACTTACTTGTACAAGTAACATTGTTCGCAATTGTCCATCACGTTTCTGTGCAGCTCGTTTTTCTTGTGATACAGACATTCTTCTTGTTCCGACTGTAGCTGCCAGAGGATTATCGCCGAGTTGCACTGCATTTACTCGTGAATGTTTATTATGAACATTTTTGAATGTTAAAAATCCGAAAACGATCATCAGTAATGCTGGAATCAAAAGCTCGAAGATGAATTGCAGCAGACTATCGGCAATTTGACACTGAATATTCAATTTCAATTGATAACATGATTGTGGAGCACCGAATAGTTGTTGATTGATATCAATACAGTAGAAACCCTCGCCAAATGTAACACAGCCAAATATTAAAACGATAAGAATCGATAGGTATGCACGTTTCTTTGTAATCAGCTGTCGTTTATAGGCACTTGTTGATGACGTGAGATATCGTTCAATACAAGCTAGACTAATAAAGCAAGCTGCTGTATATCCTGCGTAATATGTGAAGAAAAATCTTAATTTACAAAGTATAGAAAACGTCTGTGATAGATCTACGCCATAACCATTGAGTAAACGAGGTAAGAGGCCCACGACAATAACAAATGAATCAAAAACACTTGAGGCCAAAAGATAGATAACGCAAATATTGTGCTGAAACGTTTTCCGTGTGAATACAAATAGGTTTAGTATATTTCCGATAGTTCCGAANCAGTTACAAAAACTTCATAGTTATCGAGTAACAGTATATTCGCCACTCCTGTAGTTAATGACCAATTACCCAAGAGAATTGTCCCTGATTGATCATAGATACGTATTCCAAACCCATAAACGACACCCCAAATTCGACCACAAGGATCGGTTACTGCTTCTCCCAATGAGTTCGATCCCGTTACTTTCGTAGTCGGCAAGGATTTTCTGGACCATGACATGCTCGTCATCGTAGGCGACTGAATTTTATAGACAGGTTCATTAGTGCTCCAGCATGTTGTTAGTACACAGCTATCATTAACTGTATGGATAGTCCACATTTGATCAACAATAGGTGGAAACGTTTTAGCAAGTGACACGAATATTTGTGGTGTCCAAGAGATGTTATAAATATAAACGCCATAATCTCCTTCTTGAACGGCTACAAACATTAATGTATCATTGCGTGCAAATGATACTCCTCGTATCCATTGTGTCATATTTATTCGCGCCAAGGGTGAAGCTAAATTTGTTTCCTTGAAAATCATCAGCGCCGAAGGTGTATCGCATCCTGCAGTTACAAATAAGCCTGTTAGCATTCACAAATATACTACTAAATAAAATAAAACATACCGAAAAAGATATAACCTCGTTTGTAGATTGAACTAGCACATATATATCCTGCCGGTAATGAATATATACCTTCCAGACTCAGATTAGTTCGATGAAAGCGATAGAATTTGCCCTTGTACTGCATTGACGAAAGAAACCTGTTCGTTGAATCAATAGATAATAATGTTGGCTTCGGAACCGTTGCACTTGACGGGCGTCCTGATCTTTTCATTCGGTCTAGCATCCAGGAAAAGTCAGAACAACATGGAGTATCAGTAAATGGATGTAAAAGTAAAAGAGTAGACTTAATATCGTAGATGATCGACGGTGACAAAATCGGTGGCGCTAGAATCAATTGACAGCTGGTATTCGACGAGAAGCTATTTAGACCGGCAATTTCATCTACTGAATGATATCTTAGTGCAGTGCAAAGGCAGTTCTCCGTACTCGTCTGATTGTAGAGCCATGTCGTTTGATTTTTTCGTCCTGGTAGAAGCTGTGCTTTCGATAAACGACCAATGGATAACATTGAAACGCGCATTGTCAATGAAAATAGGACGATCAAGTGGATGACATACATGCTATTGTTACCGAGTGAATGCATCGTAAATAGAAAATCAGAATGCAAGTAAGCATCACATCTTCTATGTAAATTTTAACGTCTTCCCCTGTCATGAGTTGAAAAGAGCACTTCAAAGCGAGACGTTGAGAAACTAATGGGCTCTTTTTTTAGAAAATAGATGAACAGCAATCATTATATTTGAATGGTTCTTTTCAGTTTGAAGTGAGTGCAAAATATTTCATAGAGTTGATTGAACTGAATGTTCAGCTGTTGCAGAACTTTGCATTTGTGGTTAATCAACTACTATAGAAAACTACATAGTGTTGGTAAGAAGCGAATAAGAGAGAGAAAAACTTTTCGTCCATGAGTGTTAGCTGTTTAAGAATTAGTCAACTGCTTCATAGCCAAAAGCTATGTCATCTGTGTTCTCTGCATCTGATCGATCAGTAGATTGTACTGAACTCTGCGATTCCAAAGATGATTGTCGCTTGATTTCTTTTAGTATCTCTTTCTCTTTCTCGTATTCACACTTATTTTTGCTGCGTCGATATGCTTCGAATAGAATCTTGTGAGCATCATACAACCAACGGTAACGACGATACCCATCGGGATGAAAATAAAGGTCGCCGCGCACTTTCGCATTGAACGTAAGATTATTTTCAGAACCACAATGTTCTTTACAGGACCAGATTGCAACTACGTTATCTAATTCCTTAACTTGTTTAATCATCGCGGATAAGTCGTTACAGCATAAACAGAGAACATAGTAAATTTGTCCATTGGGTAAAAGTGAGCGATATAATTTGTTTAAATCACGAAAGATTTGAACGCTTTGCTCGACTGATAATTCAGAATGCTTTTCGTCTGGATCGTAGAACAGTAAAGTACATGAAAACGACATCTCTAATCATAAAATTCGAACGACTGATATTGTATAATTTTTTTATCAATAAAAAAAAATGCAGTGCATAGAAATTTCTTACACAGGTATTTCTAGCATTGTTATGTATGATCGTAGGATTTCTTTTCAATTTCTTGGAATCCTCAGACATGCATTACTGAATAAAAAATTCCAATTGACTGTGTGTTTTATATATGGTAAATTTATACGACGTATTTCAATGAAACTTTAAAAATTAGTAAATCCATCCATTTGATCAAAGAGAATCATACTTTCATTGCTTAGTACATTAGCTGCAAACATATCACCTTGATCGCGAAGCTTCATTTCTTGTTCATTGAGATAGTCCGTTTCATGATTCATAAGATACCACATCAAGTCTCGTTCATTTCCATCCACTGTGCGAACTTTAACATTTTCAGCATTGTATTGACCTAGAATATAAACTGCCCATACGTAACGACTAGTGAAAAGATGCTTTATCTCATGAGTGTGCTTTCGTTGGCAAGATAGAATGATTCGATACTGTTTGTTCAAATCAATAGTGTGATCAATCTGATCCAATGTATCGCACTGCAAAAGAATCAGGTTAGCCATGTACGGTTCCTGTAATACTTTGTATAGAATAAATCTGGTCTTGATGTCAAATATATTCATCGATAATCCAGTCTATATAGAAAAGTGTAGTTTGATACTTTTCGAAGTTACAATGATGAAACCCTGCGTGTTGACTAATGACACTTCTTGAAAACGTCGCTTTCAGTTAAAGAACAATTCAAAATTTCTTTTTTCTTTCCTCTGTTTGTGCAGCTTTGTTTTAAACTGAAAAATAAAAAAGTTATTTAGTCAACACTCATTCGAAACACCTACACGAGCAAAACGACGACCACGCTGATGATGTCAGCATGCAATTCATTTTATTGTGTGATTTCTATACCTTTGTACAAAATATTAAGATATCGCTTTAAATCGCAAATACCAATAAAGAATGAAGACTTATTTCAAGGGAGGCGTAATCGAGTATATACAAATAGAAGATAACGAGGTTTTGATTATTGAATACTTTGTATATAAAAAGCTTGAAAACTGTGTTCTAAAGGATATCGACTGTATGAAATGAATACTTGCACCGTCATTCTTGTGTTGTTCGTGGCTATTCTCGGTAAGAGAATTTTTTTCTCTAGACGCCAATCATTCTGTCGACTTCGTTGATATATTCAAAGGTTGTAGCAACGCTGTGAAATATTGTTATTACTGCACCAACTGTCCGAATCCGTTTACTCCAAACTCGCCATATGTTTCCGTCGTTCAATCCAAAACTGGACTTTGTGCAGTAGGTTCATGAAAACTTGTTCGTAACTAAATCTATTCCTTTGATAGAAACAAAGCTATTCATCTGATCCGTTAGCTCCAAATAGCCGCGGCGCATCTGGCTCGCCTCAATGCGTTGTCACTGGATGTCGATGGATACTCGACGCTAATGGCCGTCAAGTGTACACATGTTGTTGCACTGGTAATTACTGTAACGGCAATATGTAGACGACACTTACATCACACTACAAACCGTAGAAGTTCTTTTTCTAAATAAACGTTTGTAGTGATACGAGCTATCGTTCTTTTGCTACGGCAAGCTCTCAGACACATTTTATATTTCAAATGCTTTTTCATTCGGTACAATGTTGCATCCTAGCATCATCGAATATTTAGACAATTGAAAACAACAGTATAAGCGATGGCCGTACCCGGATAGATCAGATATTCACATGAAACCTATCAATAGTTCGAATGATAGACAAGAAGAGAAAGTTTCATCGATGTATATTCATTTGTTCTCGAATCATAATAAGATTAAAGCGTTGAAATTTTTTTCACCCAATCTGCTTGCAATAACGTTTGAAAGGTCAAAGGTGATAAAAACATCTTTCTGTTACGTCCTTCAATCATAGAGCTAGGAACTACCACCATTCTATCCATGTTGGCCTAATTATTTGCGTCTGCTTGATAGTTATTTGCGGTTTAACAGTCAAATCCGTCATTATGAATAAACGTTCTGAACCTCTCTCTGTCGATGCATCACTGATGGTAATCCGTTACTCCAAAACTGAAGCACAGAATTTTCAATAAATACCGAATTCAATACGTCGACACAAACATCATCAGTTAGCATGTGTATGTTTTTTACCTTTACGTTAAAGCACAACTTTTCTAATCATAGATGGAAAAGTGTCACGTCTCTTTTACTCAGTTCTCTACCTAATGTTGATATTTATGATATATTTTCAAATTCATTTTTCTATCAAAACAACGTATAAATCTCCTTTGACGCTATCATCCATAGAATTGTAATGTAATAGTCAGTACTTATTTAACATTTTGTCGTCCGGTAAAGTTTTAGTGGTCGGAAGAATTGATTTGATTACAAATACAAATCCTACTGTATGTGGATTATGTGATTCGATTAGTCTATCCAGTTATGTAAGGCTTCTATATTGTAGAGTGAACTTAATCATCTATTACATAAGAAATATAAAGAGTACAATTATTCAACATGGAAGGTTAGTTAGTCTCTCTCGAAGATTTTGTGGTAAAACTTCTTCTATTTCGAAGTATGGGTCTTCACGTTCAAGCACACGAAAGATAGCTCCAGGTGAAAAAACAGCTTCATATTCATTCGAATGAACTGCAAAGTCTTCAACTTTGATAGCTGTCAACGCTTTAATTTCAAATCGACACTCGAATCCATCTAAATACAAGAATATATGTCGAACATTGCAATATCAATCCAATGATATTATTTACCTGACCAAAGTCTTTTGGCTTGATCAGCTACTGACGCTGAAGTAAATCCTGGATACATAACATAGGTGCCCGGCTGATGAAGATCGAGTATCGGTTGAATAGCTTGTCTCTCTGCCGGACTTAACGGAGCGATATAGCGAGTTACACTCCAATGTTCAAAATGATAACCGCGAGCCTAATACAGCAACATCAAAAACGAATGATTCGAAATGGTTATAAATTTGAAGAAACCTCGTTCATGACTCTGTCTCTGTCCAGTTTGACAAAAGCATTCAGAAGAGCATATATGTACGGTTGGTAGATTTGTGGCACAGGTGTATCATACAGAGAATGATTACGTAATGCTTCGTTTACAACATAAGATATAGCTGTTGTATACAGACGAATCGCAAGAATATCTATATCAGTTAAATCATAGGCAGTATAGTCCTTTTTGAGAGATTCGATATTATCGCTTAGATGCGATCGTGATTTGTATCTGCTGTCGTGTCTGATAGCTTCGGCCGATTCTATAACAATTGAAAATTTAGATAAAGTAGAGAAAAATTCAAATTAGACCTTTAAATTCAATCTTGTTATGAATAACTGGTCGTTCGGTGGACTCAGGCAAGAATGGGCCGAGTTTGGCACGTTCGGCTAGAACACGAGTAATTCCGACTTTTTCTTCAAGACATTCTACAACTAAAATGGATTTTAATCCCAGTTTTCATGGAGAAGTTCGACTCTATTCGATATTTACGCGTCATCACTGACGCTGATGATGTTTCATGATATTTTTCATCCGATTGTTCACTTTCATGTATACGCTCTAATGATTCCGATGCAATTGATTTGGGAGTATCGGGCTGAACATTGTCACAGATTTGTCTTGGCGAACATAGTGCTTGATTTTTATCTATCACTTGAAGAGGTGATGTGCGTGGCGTATCGCGACTAGTTGACGTGCTGGATGGAGACGACTGATTTCGTGCGTGCTTTTTCCATAATGTCGAGTGACCCCATGCACTTATTGGATTCATCGATAAGACGTGAGGAATGCAAATAAGAAAAATAAAATAAATCATTGTGAAAGGACACATGTATCGCAACAAATAACAAAATCTAAACAGCAATAAAATAAAAGCGAAAATAAGCAAAGCGCTAAATTCAAATATCACTTGTATTCTTCGTTGCGCAAATTAATATTAAGTAAAACACGATATGAAAGTGATTGAATAAATATCATCGCGAAGTTAACTAATTAATAAAAAAAATCGATTCGACATATAAATAATTGAATTATAACTGGATCTCTGGCTGTGCACTGCGCATACAACTGTCCTTGTTGTTTCTGATGAACTGAATCTAACAACGGTTTGCTAAAAACTATTTCCCAATTCCAACCGATCATTTTGAGATTGTACATTTCGTATGACTGGCTTCACAGACATAAGTACAAAGCAAATTCAGACGTTAATTATGTTTGACTTGGTCAATCGTTAAGATTTTATGGTCATCCCAAAGCAGTTTCAATTATGCTCTTAGAAATGATTCATTTAGAAATGTTAATCGGATTGAAAAGACTACCGTGGAAAGGTCATGCGTAACTTGCAAGTTGACAAACCGTTTCGAAGGACGCCGCATTATTGTAACCGATCAGATCACACGAACAGCGGATAACTCAATGATTAGTTTACATTAAAATTCGCAGTTAATTGTTTATCTAATTCACGTCGAACATGTGGATTTAGTCGGATTGAAGAATTTCATGCATTTCGGCCAAACAGACGTACATGCTTCTCTACGTTCAGACGAGATATAAAGTCAGCTCAATTCAGTTTCATTCATGTTTTCAGAAACTAAATTGATACATTCTGTTCATTTTTATTGACTATATGTAGTCATATTGAAAAAGAGAGAGACGTGAAATGCGAGCATACAAGTCTCACTCTTATTTGTTCTTACTCGTGCATCATTATCTTACCGTTCTTTTCTCACCATAGTTCTTTACAAACAAGAATCCTTCAGACAACATAACTTTCGATGATTGAGGAAAGTCAATGTAAAAACATATCAAGCCGGTAAGATACGATATGACTGTACGGTTCATTGATGTATTATGTCATCATGTTTATAAAGTGTAACTGGTAGAGTGCATTCGACAGAACAAAAATACGTTTCGTCTGGTAATCGATACAAAAGGGCGGCCGACTGCTTACATTTACGTTTTGAAACGAGGGACAAGCAGTATAGTGTGATGTATATATTCATTGGTACACTGCGGAAAACCCTTACATCTTTGATTGGTTATCCAACGATCCAGAGAATTCACAGAACTGCAAGTGAGCCTTACAAATGCTTGTTGACTACGTTCACTGGCATGGCTGTTTCGGCGTATATTGGAGATTTTCAGGGTCTCTCTCAAGACTTTAATGCATTGACTGAAGTTCTGACTCTAGCTATCTCTTTTCGTTGTTGATTTTGCTGTTTGTGAGTTGAGTTTCTGTTGCTTATTTAAGTGAAATCTTATTATTCTCTTTGAGATCCTCTGTTTTGGGCGTCCTCTCCTGAAGTATTCGGTAGATGTGCTCTTTTTATCATTACCTTTATGGGATGTACCATTTTTAATGCTGCAACTACAGGTTCTCAAAATATAGAAACCGTTATTATTTTTCATTTCTTTGCCGATGTAGTCTTGCCGGCGACGCAGCTGGCTGGAGATCTGTTTAAGGGGTTATGATTATCTTCGCCGGTGTTATCGTATCATCTTCAATCCAGAAATCGTCGTTTGGATTTGGCGTATTATTGGTACTTTTTGGTTTTGATGAATTACTCGATTGTTAATTATTTCTATGCTGCCAGTGCTCTTGCTGTTAATCAAGTTCTTCGTTCGATCTTTAGCGGAACCTTTTGTAAGTCCTTTTTTACATTATTTCTTCGAATTATGGCTATGCTTATAGATCTCTTTACTAGTCAAATGCATGATAACTTGGGTATTCATGGGCTACAATGACTCCTGCCTTTCTGGCTCTAATCTGTCTCCTAATACCATACATTTTCTGTACATATCGCCCGACCATTCGAGGTACTGGTCGAAAGAATATCTATTATTTACCCCAACATTTAAGGTAACCCAGTTTGAGGTTAATGATCACCTACTGAAATAATCATTGTGCACGGAACATTTCTCCGTTTGTATGCAATGAAAGTGGCGGTATAGAACTGGAAGACAAAACTTCAAGAAACTCATGCATAGCGCTCTCTTTTCCTTCTACACGATCTTTCCATAGTTCTCGACAGAAAAAATTGTTTATTTTTCACCGTTGAAAATTTTTGATTGATGCTTCCATCTACGGGCGAGAATGAATCTGACTCGTCGTGGAATAAACAAAGAAGAAACGCGCTCAGATCGTTTACACCACACATTGAACGTTCAAACTCAACAGATTATGGTTTGTTTGGAAGATCTACCTAACGAAATTATCTATCGTATCTTTGATAATCTCAGCGTCAATACGATCATAGTATTTAGTTGTACTTGCAAAAGGTACCTTCAATGTCGTCATTTGTATAACCAATATCAACTGAGCTTTCAATCAATATCTAAATCGAATTTTGATTTACTATGTCGACTCATTCGTCCTTCGAATATTATTTCATTGACATTAAGTGATGATGATAACGCAACTCCTGGTCAAATTCAAGCGTTTTTAAAAACTTATCCGATCCATCAATTGACTCGTCTGCACTGCTTGAAATTATTTCAAATCGATGAAACGCATCTAGAAGATCTATTGAAACCTTTGCAGAAGAGTCCATTAACATCTCTTTATATCGAATATCGACAATATTTTGGAATGCTAAATCATTCAACACTTACGACTCTCTGTGATATTTTATCATTGAAAACTTTACGAACACTTCATTTAGACATGAGAACCTATCAAACAGAATCGATACAATGGCCACAGATCACGCAAATCGAATACTTAAGTCTATCTAATTCAACTTTCCATCAGTTCGTTCAAATCATTGGAAGATCGAACACGTTTCGATCGATTTATCTCCGACATGTTTCTATGAAAGATGTTGATAACCATTCTATCAAATATCTTCCGCTAAAGCAGATCGAATCATTTCGAATCGAAAAAAGTGAATTGTTTTTCGAGAAAATCCCATGGTTATTATCATTCATGCCTAAACTTGTTCATCTAAAACTCGAAGGTTTCACTCCTAAACTCGATCAAATCTTCACGAATGATCGATTCGAAGAATTCATTCAAATAAATCTACCCGAATTGAAAACTTTTCAATTTTTCATTCGATTTTCACCAGTCGAATTCAAAATAACAAACTCATTAGTCGACTCTTTAATTAAACAATTCCAGCGGTCATTCTGGACTGAACAATTACAATGTCGCGTCATTTGTGATTTCATTCAAGATTCCAACGAGCTACATGTCTATTCGACTCCTTGTCCACATCATTATCTG
The DNA here is from genome assembly GCA_905250025.1 of Adineta ricciae. Classification (NCBI taxonomy): domain Eukaryota; kingdom Metazoa; phylum Rotifera; class Eurotatoria; order Adinetida; family Adinetidae; genus Adineta; species Adineta ricciae. The sequence continues at coordinate 111,717 of CAJNOJ010000209.1, forward strand.
AAGTATTCCGAAGTGTTATCTCTTGCATCAACTTCCATCTCTTCGGAATTGACTTACCTCAGCGAAAGATTAGATTTCGTTTACGAACTAGATTTGAATCTCAAAGATCTATCAAAACAAACGAAGGTTAAGATTTGTTTTTCTCAACTCGAAACGCAACGTTTGTATTTAGAATGTTCGGTGCTTTCCAAATCTAAGAACTTTAAAATTAGCAATTAGTGATCAATATTCATCGTCCGGTTTGGAACATCTTTCCAAGACAATTCATTTGGGAAAATTAAACAAATTGATTTTGATTATTTCGTCCCGTGGGGATCACCTCGGTATACTTATAAAACGATTCCTTACTTTACTAAACGATCTACCAGCTGTAACAACATTGGAAATCTTCAATCGATGGTATGGAATATCCTCTCTCGTTCCGCTGGAATATTTTTGTACAATGATTCCGAAAAACATCAAGCATCTGAATGTAGATACGTCGAATATGAACGAAATTCCTGTACTTATCGAACATCTACCGCATGTATCAAGCTTTAAATTCAAATTTGCGTTCGACAAAGTAATTTTCCTTCAAAAGATACTCGACTGGCTGACCGCTAATCGAATCAATTCAACATACATATCAGATATGCATTATTTAGCGATCTGGATTTCGAGACCTGTGAGAAACGTTCAAACGAGTAAACGAATAAAATTGAATTAGAGATGTCAAAATGCTGTATTTGCAAATAAAATATGAAAAGGGTTCATGAGATTTTTTTAAAAAATGAGGAAGAAAATATATGCTTGCTTGATGTTGATAATCAGAAGGTTATTGTAATCGCACAGAAATGCTCCTTATTGAAGCTGCTTAGTTAGAGACAAATGGGGATCTTCTATTTAAATATGTAAAGTGCTTAACTTGCTTCGTTTATCTATAAAAAGCATTGTTGGTACAGCACTGTCATCCTTGGAGTTTATTGCACGAGAAATGACTAGATATGTAGCCATTCCTATTTTCGTAAGTGGCGTCGTTGGAGGAAGTTTAAAAGTGTTTCGGGAAAACTCCTGTGCGTTTTATCGGACTATTATGTTCTTGGTGGATATTGAGTGTTAGCTTTGGAACTGATTCAACAGCACCTTCAATATTCCTCTGCAAGATCCGAGGATTTGCTGTTCAAGACTTTACACTCTTATAGTTTACTTCTATATGTTCGGCGAGCTTTGGTCAGTTTGTCGCGACCAGTGGAAGTCTACGTTCGCGACAATCGTGTCAGGTCAAAGTAGCATATCGTTTAGTGTTCTTCTTCAGTCGTCTTTGGCTCCCATCTGGAATCGCATTCTTAATGTTTAACTATGATGTCGTTTCAAGCGGCACCTTTAGTTCGACATGAATTGATGAAACAATTAACTAGAATTGTACTTGTACATATTGTTTACAATATCTTCTGTGTAGATCCATATCTTATTGTCGTACTACTTGGACGTAATCCCAGCATCAATAGCAATCGAGTTATTACAGCAAATTTACAATTCACTATAGTACACAGACCCTTAACTCTTACTATATGACATTTACTGTACGTATGTGAAACGAGAACAGTTGCATCATGCTAGTTTGATCTCTAGTTTACTGTTCGATCTTCATAAACATTTACACATCACGAGGATTTTGTCATATCAGCTTGTTTATGTCATTTCGAAGATAATTTTTGTCACAAGTCAACGAACAAATATGCGTGTAGATCCTTCAATTTAATTACTGGACATTTTAAAATAAAAGCGCTTTTCTAGTTCTTTATATTCGGCAGTTTACTTGTCATCTATTTAATTTGAAATAGCATGTTAACTTGTGAAATAAAATTAAAAATCACATAAAAATAGTCGAATGTACTGAGTGCTGAATCGTTCACCTTTTCATACACAATAGCGCATCGATGAGAAACGATGCACATGTACTAAATTCTTGTGTGTACGTAAGTTGTTTCGACTGCAAATGCTCTTGAGGAGATAAAGCATGATGATTTGCATTAGCATATGGTATCGATGCAATCTTTCCATTTCACAACTCTGGTGGCACTTATTTGCATGTCTGTCATTCATTATCACGGAGAACGTTTATCGTTTATTACCCGCGATTGTTCTTTATGAAGTGACACAGTGTCATTTTACTGATATTTACACCTACTGCATTCCTTCAGAATCCATCGTTGATTCAAAAGCAAAGAGTGTTGATGTCAAATAGAACATTAGTTACTGTTACTGACAATATGGTAGTGGAGGGATTGTTCTGCCATGGACGTCTAACTTGATGTACAAGATGATTTTTATTCACAACAAAAATTGTATTCGTTTGACAAAATTAATTACAACGGAATAGTTTCAATAATTCCTTTCGGAACACCTGCCCGCATAATGTATGAATGTAAAATGTAATGCAGTTATTCAAGAATAAACTGATTACAGAAATGTTAAATATCGTATTCTCAATGGCTCGTTTCAATGGTGACTTTGTTTGATAGACCGTTACAATCGAATAGAGCTTGAAGACACCGATAGGAAACGTTGAAATAACAAAGACTGTAACCTATCATCATAAAAAGGAGCTAACAAAATGAATGAATTTGTCATCTACCACTTACTTGTACGAGTAACATTGTTCGCAATTGTCCATCACGTTTCTGTGCAGCTCGTTTTTCTTGTGATGCAGACATTCTTCTTGTTCCGACTGCAGCTGCTAGAGAACTATCGCCGAGTTGCACTGCATTCACTCGTGAATGTTTATTATGAACATTTTTGAACGTTAAAAATCCGAAAACGATCATCAGTAATGCTGGAACCAAAAGCTCGAAGATGAATTGCAGCAGACTATCGGCAATTTGACACTGAATATTCAATTTCAATTGATAACATGATTGTGGAGCACCGAACAGTTGTTGATTGATATCAATACAGTAGAACCCCTCGCCAAATGTAACACAGCCAAATATTAAGACGATAAGAATCGATAGATATGCACGTTTCTTTGTAATCAGCTGTCGTTTATAGGCACTTGTTGATGACGTGAGATATCGTTCAATACAAGCTAGACTAATAAAGCAAGCTGCTGTATATCCCGCGTAATATGTGAAGAAAAATCTTAATTTACAAAGTATAGAAAACGTCTGTGATAGATCTACGCCATAACCATTGAGCAAACGAGGTAAAAGACCCACGACAATAACAAATGAATCAAAAACACTTGAGGCCAAAAGATAGATAACGCAAATATTGTGCTGAAACGTTTTCCGTGTGAATACAAATAGGTTTAGTATATTTCCGATAGTTCCGAAAAATAAGAGTGGAATCGGGACATAACGATTGATTGCTTGATTTAAAATGACAAAATTGATTGTTGATGTACTATTCATATTATAAATTCCGACTTGTACGCAGAATCCGAAACAAATCGACGCGCGTATTCACGTGACTACGTATATAAATATATATGGACGGAACAAACAAACACGAAGAAAAACGGAAATCATTAAAAATAGTAGAATAGACTAAGCGCACACATCGAAGCTCTTCATCATTAAGACTCGCTATAATGTAATATCAACAAAAGAAATTAATACATTTATATTTCCGTTTGTTTCAAGCTAAGACGTGCACAAGAAAAAAAATATTTTAATGATGTTCTTTAAAAGCAGCCCTGGAGTTATAGGGATCAATCATAGTTTCATGAGCTGTATTTTAGTAAACATATTGACTCTGTTGAATTACGTGAAAGGAATAAGACGAATATATGATGATTCTAAGAATGAATCTCCGACAATATAAACTTATATATTACTTAATTCTATAGCAGAACTACTTAGTCAATTGATAGGTATGAGATATTATTGTTTTCTGAGCTTATATCACCAATAGTAATTGAATATAGAACAAAAAGGCGAAAACTTCGTTTAGAAAGAGATTCTTCATTTTTTTCATTAATCATAGTAGGACAGCTACCATTGCGAACATAGCTACTAAACAAATTGACTAATATTCCTCGTCAATGAAGAATAACTACGAGAATAGCAGTAGTTAGATGCTGGTCTCGCCGAACTTGCATGTAAACGATTGCAATTGTACAATGATTGTCTTTTATTGTTAGTAAATCATAAAAAAGGTAATTAGAAGCAAAAAAACTGTGAAAACTAAGGTCTTTTGTATGTAATTTTCAAATACGGTAAAGCTTGACCGAAACGATAAACGATATATTCATTATATCCTCCCAGTGTTCCTGCAACTGAATGAAATCCTTTGGGTGCTGAAACTAATTCTTTGTTTGCGTTAGTTTGCTTTGATTCGATGCCCAACAATACTTTGCTGTAATACATAACGCGCGTTTGATCCGTTGCATCCGGATGTGTGTAGTTGTCCGATTTTTTTGGATTATCAGCAAAATATGCACCATGACCTATAGAGTTATAATTAAGCAAACAAAATATCCTTTTTCGAAATGTACAGTTAAAGAACACTCACCCCAATTTCCTTCTTTACTGTAGTATCGATCATCAAAGCCATAATCTCGAATTCCATCAATGCCAGGACCCTTCGTTCCATGGAATAAGTGGCGCTCGTTAGGATCAAAGCTTGGACATTGTCTTGCGATGATACTTTTCATTGATTCATATGAATCCTCTAGTAGAGGATTTTTCACTTCTTCTATGGAAACTATTTGCGTTGTTGATCCAATTGTTCCTGTAAGTTGCTTCTGTAAATCCTTGTATAGTAGTGATGAGTCTCGTAATGCAACAAGAACCGATGGATATTTTGGATCCGGATTTGGAACAACTGGAAATGGATCTCCGAGTTGTTTCCAGCCTCGTATTTCGGTCATTTTATGAATTCGTTCGTTAAGAAAATGATCGATTGGACGAAGAATTCGAAAACGCTTGTGAGTGATATTATCGACAATAGCCTCAAGTCCGATTGAATATGGCCTTCTCTCAATATCAACACGCATACCTAGTTCACGTGTGTAACCTTTCTCTAAAGATAAGTTACTCACATCAAAATCAATTCGATCGTGCGTTAATACCACGTGCGGTTCAATTAAATCCATTGTAAACGGACCGGTTTTCGCTTCTTCATCAATCAACAAAATATATCGCCACTTGAGTGGATAGACCTTACAAGTTATGCCATACTTATGAAGTTCATCGCGAAAATTTTCGACGTCAAAATCTCGGTCGGGTGGTAAATGACAGTCCAGATCGCTCGGAACAACCTCTTTACGAATGCTTGGAATCTTGTTCATCACTATCCATGTTTTCGGATCAGACGAAACATCAGCTGGCCGAGACGTAACTTTGCCAACAACCCAGTCACGCACAAATCCACCTTCGACTCGGCAATTAAATTTGCATACAGCTATATGAGCAACAACTTCCATTCGTGTTTCACGTGTGGCTTGCGCGCCTTTTGTACCCTTGTATAGATCAATAGTTGTCCGACAAGGATCGGTGATATGTGATATTCGTTCCTCAATCTCGCGATATTGTTTACGATCTCTACCGCGAAGAAGACGAGGAGAAACACCTTAAAACAAAAATCTCCATGAATTATAAATGCGATTCGCTTAAGAAAACCTATTTGAGTTTATTTTAGACGATTAAAGTCATTCCCTAGACTGTTTCTAATAGATGCTAAAACTTTGTCTGCAGAAAACGATGGTTTTCCTCCTCCGGATACTGACATACCTGTCGATATCTCTTTCTTTTGCTTCAGACTGTACAGAAAAATAACGAAGAATATGATCTTACCAGATTCTGGACGTCGAATAACTGCACAATCTCTTAACCATCCGAGAAAGGCATTAAATTCTTCTTGAACAAGTTTATAATCGGAAGGTCTGGCTTTAACAGCGACTTCACACGTTTTGCTCGACATACTCGGAATGATTTTAATTTTAACTTGTTTTTGATTCTCCCATCGCACGATCATTGGTGAAAATATCTTTGGATGGGACATAACATATTCCAGATTTCGCTCGAGATTTACATATTCACTCGTATTAGGTTTACTATGATTTTCTAGTTTAAAGCGGAATTCCTGAATCATTTGTTGTCGAAAATATAACTCGGCATTGAATATTGTTCCGACATGACCTGCTAAATGAATGCCAGTATTATCCATTAATAGGCTATTTAAGTGGGAAAATTCGGATTTGGCCTTAGTGAATATATTGTTGCTGTTCAGGCATTTTTCTTCGTCAGTATTCAATGAAAACTGACGTGTAATCACGTGCTGTGCCCATTGTGGTTTGATGACGCCGATAAACGAAAGAATAGCTTTGGCACGAATTGATGTTGAATAGCGAACGTCACGCGCCAGAATTAATGCTGGCGGAATTTTGAAAGTTTTTCTTGATAAGGTAGAGTTAAAATCCATTTCGGCAATATCATCATCGGTCGTACCACAATATCGGACAAAAACATAACTACGACCGTTCAGTTCTCTCATCGATGCGAATAACTGATCTGAATAGCCAGTTAAGAGAGATTTTGCAATCGACTCCCAGTTCTTTGATTGAACTTGTGCTTCTTTACGGTATTCAACAGACAAATCGAATGCTCGTTGTAATGTTGAATATCGTCTCAATGCTTGCCGAAGATTATGTTGAATTTTGGTTAATCCTTGCTTTTCGCAAATACGGCGTAAACTGAATTCTTTCGCAGATACTGTCTGTTTCATTAAAAGAATGTCATCTAACACATTNTGTATGTAATTTTCAAATACGGTCAAGCTTGACCGAAACGATAAACGATATATTCATTATATCCTCCCAGTGTTCCTGCAACTGAATGAAATCCTCTGGGTGCTGAAGCTAATTCTTTGTTTGCGTTAGTTTGCCTTGATTCGATGCCCAACAATACTTTGCTGTAATACATAACGCGCGTTTGATCCGTTGCATCCGGATGTGTGTAGTTGTCGGATTTTTTTGGATTATCAGCAAAATATGCACCATGACCTATAGAGTTATAATCAAGCAGACACAATATCCTTTTTCGAAATTTACAGTTAAAGAACACTCACCCCAATTTCCTTCTTTGCTGTAGTATCGATCATCAAAGCCATAATCTCGAATTCCATCAATGCCAGGACCCTTCGTTCCATGGAATAAGTGGCGTTCGTTAGGATCAAAGCTTGGACATTGTCTTGCGATGATACTTTTCATTGATTCATAAGAATCCTCTAGTAGAGGATTTTTCACTTCTTCTATGGAAACTATTTGCGTTGTTGATCCAATTGTTCCTGTAAGTTGCTTCTGTAAATCCTTGTATAGTAATGATGAGTCTCGTAATGCAACAAGAACCGATGGATATTTTGGATCCGGGTTTGGAACAACTGGAAATGGATCTCCGAGTTGTTTCCAGCCTCGTATTTCGGTCATTTTATGAATTCGTTCATTAAGAAAATGATCGATTGGACGAAGAATTCGAAAACGTTTGTGAGCGATATTATCGACAATAGTCTCAAGTTCGATTGAATATGGCCTTCTCTCAATATCAACACGCATACCTAGTTCACGTGTGTAACCTTTCTCTAAGGATAAGTTACTCACATCAAAATCAATTCGATCTTGTGTTAATACCACGTGCGGTTCAATTAAATCCATTGTAAACGGACCGGTTTGTGCTTCTTCATCAATCAACAAAATATATCGCCACTTGAGTGGATAAACTTTACAAGTTATGCCATACTTATGAAGTTCATCGCGAAAACTTTCGACATCAAAATATCCGTCGGGTGGTAAATGACAGTCCAGATCGCTCGGAACAACCTCTTTATGAATGCTTGGAATTGATTTGTTCATCACTATCCATGTTTTCGGATCAGACGAAGGACCAGCTGGCCGAGACGTAACTTTGCCAACAACCCAGTCACGCACAAATCCACCTTCGACTCGGCAACTAAATTTGCATACAGCTATATGAGCAACAACTTCCATTCGTGTTTCACGTGTGGCTTGCGCGCCTTTTGTACCCTTGTATAGATCAATAGTTGTCCGATCAGGATCGGTGATATGTGATATTCGTTCCTCAATCTCGCGATATAGTGTACGATCTCTACCGCGAAGAAGACGAGGAGAAACACCTTAAAACAAAAATCTCCACGAATTATAAATGCGATTCGCTTAAGAAAACCTGTTTGAGTTTATTTTAGACGATTATAAAGTCATTCCCTAGACTGTTTCTAATAAATGCTAAAACTTTGTCTCTAGAAAACGATGTTGTTCCTCCTCCGGATACTGACATGCCTGTCGATATCTCTTTCTTTTGCTTCAGACTGTATAGAAAAATAACGAAGAATGTGATCTTACCAGATTCTGGATGTCGAATAACTGCACAATCTCTTAACCATCCGAGAAAGGCATTAAATTCTTCTTGAACAAGTTTATAATCGGAAGGTCTGGCTTTAACAACGACTTCACACGTTTTGCTCGACATACTCGGATTGATTTCAATTTTAACTTGTTTTTGATTCTTCCATCGCAAGATCATTGGTAAAAATATCTTTGGATTGGACATAACATATTCCAGATTTCGCTCGAGATTTACGTATTCACTTGTATTAGGTTTACTATGATTTTCTAGTTTAAAGCGGAATTCCTGAATCATTTGTTGTCGAAAATATAACTCGGCATTGAATATTGTTCCGGCATGACCTGCTAAATGAATACCAGTATTATCCATTAAAAGGTTATTTAAGTGGGAAAATTCGGATTTGGCCTTAGTGAATATATTGTTGCTGCTCAGGCATTTTTCTTCGTCAGTATTCAATGGAAACTGACGTTCAATCACGTGCTGTGTCCATTGTGGCTTGATGACGCCGATAAACGAAAGAATAGCTTTGGCACGAATTGATGTTGAATAGCGAACGTCACGCGCCAGAATTAATGCCGGCGGAATTTTGAAAGTTTTTCTTGATAAGGTAGAGTTAAAATCCATTTCGGCAATATCATCATCGGTCGTACCACTATATCGGACAAAAACATGACTACGACCGTTCAGTTCTCTCATCGATGCGAATAACTGATCTGAATAGCCAGTTAATAGAGATTTTGCAATCGACTCCCAGTTCTTTGATTGAACTTGTGCTTCTTTACGGTATTCAACAGACAAATCGAATGCTCGTTGTAATGTTGAATATCGTCTCAATGCTTGCCGAAGATTATGTTGAATTTTGGTTAATCCTTGCTTTTCGCAAATACGGCGTAAACTGAATTCTTTCGCAGATACTGTCTGTTTCATTAAAAGAATGTCATCTAACACATTNAGAGATTTTGCAATCGACTCCCAGTTCTTTGATTGAACTTGTGCTTCTTTACGGTATTCAACAGACAAATCGAATGCTCGTTGTAATGTTGAATATCGTCTCAATGCTTGCCGAAGATTATGTTGAATTTTGGTTAATCCTTGCTTTTCGCAAATACGGCGTAAACTGAATTCTTTCGCAGATACTGTCTGTTTCATTAAAAGAATGTCATCTAACACATTGATTAATGTCATAAAATCTCCGTCGACACTTTTGTATTGATCTGGAATTGCTTTCAAAATGTTGCTCATATTCAATACACCTAAAATTGACGATAGAATTATTAAATCTCGTCCACAATGGAAGGTTTTTAATGCGGCTAGTACACATTTCGACATTGCCAATGAACCGAAATCCGGTAATTTAGCAAGAGCTTGGCCATGGGCTGTCAGCGGTTCACCTGGACCATCAGTTAAAATACCTACAACCAAAAGTAAGTTGATACTATGCGTCTTCATCGTGAAAAGAAAAATTAAACTAACCTAGTTGTTTTAATTCTTTAATCGTATGATCAATAGTTTGTTGTGATGGCTTGTCGGGAAAGAATTCTTTCATGTAATTGAGACCTTTTTTCAATGGTGATTTTCTTAGCGAAAATTCGATATTCATTAAGTCGGATTGGCAAATTTGTGCTGTTGGAAAGGGTTTATCTTCAACTTTGAAATCGTATAAGGCAAAATATGTTCCCGGTTGTGTTCGTCCTAATCGCCCAAGACGTTGCTTGATTGTTGATTCAGCTGCTCTGACAGTTTGAAGAATAGTTCGTTTCGATTTTGGATCATAAACAGGTATATTAATGAAACCAGTGTCAACAACGTACTTTAACTGAGGAAAGGTCAATGAAGTTTCTGCTACTGTTGTCGAAAAGAACACAGAGCCGTGATCAATAAACGTCTGCTGTTCCGATGCTTGTTGTGATTGTATTAATGGGTAGGCAATAATAGCTCCACCAGTGATGTCCTTCAACAGCCGACAACACTCCGTAACTTCAAAAACTGAACTAACGAAGCAAAGAATTTGATCGTAACGACGACGTTCTTTGACGTACAGCTCTTGTACAATATTCAAAACATTTTCATTCGGTCGAAAACATTTTGTCACTGGATACAAGGTGCCCATCTGTGGCATTTGGAATTCAGACAGCTTCACATCGGAAATTTGACGAAACAATGCCGGTACGGTTTTGTCTAGCGTTGCCGATGAAATGATAATTTTCATTCGAAGTCTTAGATCCGGATGGATTTTTAATATTCGTGCTAATAATGCCAAACAATGATCGATATTAACTGATCGTTCGTGAACTTCATCGATGAAAAATACGACAGATTTATTTATGTTCGTATCTCGGCGAATGAAATTCTCGTCATAGAGTAGATATTCTTTTAACAAGCCATCTGTTAAGTAAAGCACTTGAGCATTGGGGTTAGAGTTTGCACCACTAACCGCCCAACCAGCAAATTTCGATGACAATGAATCTTTTCCTGTCGTCATTGTTTCGTTGACACGTTCGGCTATCAGCGTACATGGCAAACGTCGAGGTTGTGTCACAAGAATCTTATCGTAACCTTCAGCTGCAAGCAGTGCCGGCAAGAGTGTCGATTTACCTAAACATAGAATATAAACGAAATTCAACATAAAGGTTAGAGTTCTCTAATGAAGACATCCTCAGACAAATATGTTACCTGAGCCTGTCGATGTTGCAATAGTTGTCACTACGTTGTGCTCAATTTTACTCAAGAGTTCTTCAGCTGATTCGAATAGCGGCAGTTGAATTTTAAACGAACAGTAATAAATCATTAATCGCTGGAGAAGAGAAGGAATTTGATTGTAATGCTTAACTTCATGTCCGTGAAACTGTGCATTTGTTTTCAGAGTGTTTCGTATTTTTTCAATAAAATACTCTAAAGTTGATATCGATTTTTTGGTCGGCTGTTTTTCCAAGTGATTCTTTTGTAGTAGAACGTTCTCTTTGATAAACTGTTCAAGTGCTTGCTCTTTAAATGTTTGACTTTGATTCAGTAGAGAGTGTTTTTTCATAAAGTCCTCCGTTTTCGAAAAGATCTCTTGTTTAACGCCATTCGAATCATTAAAAATCATCTGTTCGGGTAAGCTTTTCGCTATTTCATTAATATATTTGTCGAATGCAGTTACGTATACTTGCGATTGGTCATTAAATAATTTAAGAAGCAAACGATGATATTCTTTCCAAAGTTGTGTCCTCGGTCGAACTTGCAATAGGATACGTTTGACGCTGTTCGTGATTTTATCCGACTTTTTCTGATAGAATTGCTTGGCACTTTGTTGTAAACGTAGAAGGTAACGTATCTGCGTTAAAATGGCTTTAAACCGTTGATGATGAGCATCAAATCCAACAAGTGTTACTGTATAAGTACGGGCCGTTTGTTGAAAACTCATTTTGACAATATTGTCCAATGGGCAGTTCTTCAGCGGAATTTTGGTTAGCTTTAAATAGTCGAGAATAGAAGAATATTTCGGTGTGAGAAAATCTTGTACGATTTCGCTTTCGACATTGTGGTAATGATTGGATATGATTGCTTTTTCAATATTCTGAAGGTGATTTTTCTCTTCGAGGAGTTTTTGTTGTTCATTGTTTAGAAATCGAATTTTTTCTCTTAAATTTTCGAAATCTTGTTTTTGTTTTTCTGACTTTTCCTTTGATTCTTGTAAACATTTATTCATGTGTTCATTAGCACGTTTTAGTTGCTCTTCAAGGTCATGGTTCATTTGAGCTTTCTTCTCCAATTCAGCTCGAATAGCGAACAATTGTTTATGATCAACAGCTGACTTTGTTTCGTGAAACGTTGAAACACTCTGTGGTCCACGCGATGCACTATCTAGGTAATCATTAAGACCTTCACTTCTGGAATCATCGCTATGTATTGATTGTGTATCATCATCATCATCGTCATCGTTGTTATCTTTGTTTTTCAAATCATGGATAGACCAATCGCCGTTGTTCGCATTTCTGTTTTCCTTAACAGGTAGAAGAAAATGATTTTATGCTTCATGCAACCAAACGTTATCTTACTGTTGCATCTTGTGGAAATTCGTCGTCGTCACCTTCGTCGTCAAGATTCGACTGAGGCGATGATACTAGATCATCAGCATCGTCGTCTGGTACATGATCACTGTTTGGTTTGGACTTTTCTCTTGACATGTTTGTGGTGTATGGAATAGGATCACGTTGACTTAAATTTTCAAAGTTATCAAGAAACTGAAACTTTTTCATAGAACTTTCGCTTCTAGACACTAGTTTTGGTAACCATCGGATGTAGCCAAATATCGTTTTCTCGTCATTTGTAAATGTGAAGGATTGAAAATTAAATGTTAATGGCTCATCAGCAATGGGATCTATCTTCAGACGATAGATTTTTCTTCGATAATTCATTGTGTGATCCATTTTTAAATTCACTTCTGCTGGACAGTTATACCAACAGTTGGTTTGTATTCGAAATCGGCTGTCAAAGATTTCCGGGAGTTGAAAAGCCTTTAAAGATGGTACGTGGTTCGTATGAACATTGCGATGTTTCGTAAGCATGATTTGCCAAACAGCGTAACAGTCAAAATTCCAGATTGATGATCCACGGCAGCGCACCCAAGATAAATGATTTTTTTTTCCTTTATTTTCTTCCGAACGAAGAAATATGATGGGTGAAACATGTGAAATAACTGAATCGGCGACGAAATAGATTTTTTGCTCCATTTCTTCGTCATCTTTTACCAATAATGAACGATTTAATTGTTCGGCGTCTTTCGGTGTGCATAGGGTCCAATGATCCTTCTCGAATGGTTTATATTCCCAAACGGAGTCAAATGCATCTTCTGAACATTTTTCTTTGATAGGTTCTTTCGGGAAAGGGCCTGTTCCTCTTGAATAGCTAAGTACAAGAAAATTTTCAAAATATGCCCGAATATTATCTTGCCGTTTCCCGTTATCAATGGGCGTCTCTTCCACTTGATTTTGAATAAAATAATCAGCACCATGTCCGATTAAATATTCCACAATACCCAAATGTCCTCTGAAACATGCGGCATGCAATGGTGTCGAGGCCGCTGATGGATAAGCACGATACTTTCCATCGTCTATTCGTAAAGCTTTGTCAAGTTCTTGAAGATTCTGTGCGTTAACAGAACATTGACCTTTTTCAACGAGATATTGAACTAATGGAAAATGGTTATTTCTTGCCGCTGAATACAAAAGAGTTGTTCCATGAAGACCTGGTCGATCTTTGAATGTAGGATAATTTTGAACGAAATCTCTTACACTCGGTACATCTCCATTCCATGCTGCTTGAAATGCATCAAAAGATGCTGAAGCGCCTCGAAGCGTACATTCAAATGGGTAAAGACTATCCATACTAAAAGACGTCGTAAATCTTTTCTGTTGTTCATTGAAATGATATGGAACGAGAAATTCCAACAGATATTTTTGACCTAATGTACCCATAGATGAATAATATTTGTCAATCGTTCGTTCAATTTTCACACGGAGTATATCCATGTCAGTTTCCTGTTCTTTACTCAATGTAAATGAATATATTCCTGTGTTTAACACCGAATTTTGATGTAAACTGTTCGAGTTCGTATTCGAATGCTTTGGTTGTAATTGCTCAATGGTTCGATGTATAAGCTGAACTATATCTTCGGAACATCGTTTCACGTACTTTTCGTCCGACGGGTTTGATGCACTCATAGTTTCGATCTATAAATATAATGAAGAAAGTTTGTGTATACTCGTTATGCATCTTGAGAAATAAGTGTGAGGGAAATGGTATACTTCATAGCTTCTCGAGTTGTTTCTCTGAACACTCATCGTCCAGATGTGAATCATTTCAATATACTATTTGAAAAAGTAAATATCTTCACAGCTGAATTGAACTGCCTAAAGTCAGCGAGGAAATAGAAGTGGATATGGAGGAATGATGCTGCGGAAGTATGTCTCTACGAATAGACATCTGGAGAAAGCACCCGAGTATAGTACATTGACTTTTAAGAATATTTCTGCACTTCTGCCATTTGTCAATATGCATAAATACTTCTAGGATGCATCTTGTCTTATTACCAATGAGTGTCTTTGACCACATCCATATGAAATAAAAACAACTGAAACCGAGCAGTTGATGCTGCAAGTCTTTTTCCTATATTTATTCGTCTTTTGCATACATACTTCCAACATAAACGAGTGAAAAACATTATAGTTCTCTAAGACTGTGCTGATAACAAGTACTGAGCTTGAAGCTTTTATCTTTAAGAGCAAATATCAGGACGAACAACAACACAGCTCACGCTCTCATCGTGAAAAAAAGACATTATCGAATATATTTATTTAACGATGTGAAAAAAAGGAACTATTTGCTTCCGAGTTATTACGCCAGAACATACTCAGACAAACAGAAAGAAAAGGCAAAACACGTGTCTTTTTACCATCGTTAAAGAAAGAAATAAAAAGTAGAATTTTCTTCTTTTCGTCGAAAAACACGTCTAGTGATACAAACAGATTTGAAGCGGACTCTTATTGTTTACTTCATTTTTTCTTCAATTCGAAGATTAGAAGATAAGTAAAGAGTATGGCGACATCACATACAGATCCATATGAAATTCTTAAAGCGTCCAAAACAAGTAACCCTTACCAGTTGCGTTGGGCATATCGACAGCGTATTCTAGATCTGAAACTCGATCGACAACGAAATCCAACTAATCGTCGAATATCTCCAGAACAATTCAGACAGGTGTGCCGCGCTTACGAAACCTTAACAGTTCCAAAGAAAAAAGAGTTGTATGATCAACGACAAGAATGGACGTCGACTTTAGACATATCCAAATATACACTGCAACAATTAGCAGCTGAACCCGATCTAGCTGACGAATTGAAACGACGATTAAAAAATGCGAAATTGAGACAAATTAATACGCAAGATGCTGGGTCAGGTCAAACACCATTGTACTGTGCAGCACGAGCTGGTAATGTTCAAGCTGTACACTATCTCGTCGAGCAAGATGCTAATCCTGATCTCGTTCAACGCTCAGGTAGTACCGCTTTACATGCTGCTGCATTCTTCGGACATCCAGAGATGGTCCGATGTTTGCTCGAGTGTGGAGCCAACTATACAATCAAAAACGCCTATGACAATCTAGCTGGATATGAAATAGAAGATAAAGATGTGATGAGAGTTCTACTAGAATTAAAAGAAACTCTGTTCGTACAAACAGCTGCGAATCAATTGGAATGGTTAAAGAACAATATTGATCGCATCGGTGATCATATTGATACACAGTACTATAATCAACGGCAAACACTGCTTCATTGTGCATGTAAAAAAGGATATTTTGGAATTGTGAAATGGCTTACTGATGAACGTCATGCAAATCTTGACCTTGTTGACATCAATCTAAATAGTCCACTACACTTGGCTGCTCATAGTGGTTATTCGGACATCGTTGGTCATCTGCTTGAAAAAGGTGCCAATTCAAGTCTCATCAACAAGTGGGGAATGACAGCAGAGCAAGAAGGAGTCTTTCATGGAAGTAAAATCACAGATTTGTTTCAAGCGATGAAAGACAGAAATATGTTTGATATGGCAAGAGATGGTGTACAATGGTGGTTTGAATACTATTTTGAAGATAACTCACCGAATGCTGTTGATGGACGTGGAACAAGTGTGCTATATGTTGCCTGCCGATTTGGTCAAACATCTGTTGCAAAATGGTTGTTAGACAGAGGTGCAAATATCAATTTTCAACTGCCAAGTGTTCGAAGTACACCATTGCATGTTGCTACATTTCGTGGTCATGTCTCTACAGTTGAGTTATTGTTATATCGAGGTGCAGATATCAATATAAGAAATGCAGATGGTGCAACACCACTGGAGGACGGTCCAAACAGTGAAATAAAAAAATTGCTCGAACAGTATCGAAATAGTGTGGCAGTTGACAAATTTATTCCTGTACATGTGTATAGCGATGGCAAGAAGGCGGGTGAAGGGCCTCTGGCAAAAGTTCAATTACACTATAATGCAACCATTGATGATCTTATTGACGCTTTGCCTGATTCATTACGGCAAACACATCGTTGGTTTTCAATTGCACGCAGTCCGTTAGATTTTCCCTCTNTAAAAAAATTGCTCGAACAGTATCGAAATAGTGTGGCAGTTGACAAATTTATTCCTGTACATGTGTATAGCGATGGCAAGAAGGCGGGTGAAGGGCCTCTGGCAAAAGTTCAATTACACTATAATGCAACCATTGATGATCTTATTGACGCTTTGCCTGATTCATTACGGCAAACACATCGTTGGTTTTCAATTGCACGCAGTCCGTTAGATTTTCCCTCTGATGAAACACCATTGATCTCTGCAGTATGCCGTGCTCGTCATGCCAATTCAATATTCGTTGATCTACCAATATGCCTTATAGGTTACACTTCACCACGATACATGAACAGTGGTTATACATCCAGGAATAAACTTGATGGCTATAGTCTACGTGCTTTTCAGGCTATGTTTCGTTCCAAACAAAAGAACAAATCATTTCATGTTAAAGGTCAATCCAGCGAAGCACAATCATTTACAATTGACAATTTATTATTTACGTTCGCTCCATGTTGTGCTGATCGTGACACACTCATTGATGTAGAGTATCTTTTTTCGCCCAATGCCGAACAATTTCGACTACCAGAATGTGTTTGTCTATTTAAAACAAACTATTGCGATGAAAACGATAAACTAAATGACACGCCAACAGTCACAGTAAAAAATGAAGCGAATGTCAAACTGTACACATGGATACCATCATCGCCCTATTGGTTCTCTTACAGAGATCAACAGAATCGTTTATCACGCATTGGAGGTGTTCATGCACTGGTTCGTCATGTTGAAATCATTCCCAAGTCACTTTATTTTCCACCTGACATGTTCATTCAGAGTGCTGTCGGAAAACTATTCGACCAACGGCACAAGCCTGTGCCATGTGAATACCTGAAAATATGTGAGGTTGATTCGCAACGTTTTCCACATCAGGCCTATCACGGCACCAACATCAATGTTATTCTGTCGATATTGATGGATGGACTTGTTATGCCAAGCACAGTAGTTTCTACAGGTTATCGAGTTTGCCCACCGGCAGGTCATATCGCTCGAGGAGTGTCAGCTTTTGGAATTGATGATTTTGCTAATGCACTGTTCGTCAGTCCAAGTATACACTATTGTTCGGATCCTGTTTATGCTGTGACATTTTCTTCTGGCGATCGCCGAATGATAGCCGTGCTCGATTGTCGAATTGAACACGACAAGTTTCGTACGTTTCGAAGTACTGTTCCAAGCTATGTCCCACATCCTGGTGATGATTTGAATGCTATTGAGTGGCGTATCACACGGCCGTCGGCAATTCAAATCGTTGGCATTATCTTCATTCCTATGATGGAATCGCGCTCAGCAGCAGCACGTTTACGAGCAAACAAACTAGGTCTTAAAGAAGATGAAGTTCATTAATTAATAATGAAACTTTTATTCGATACATTTTTGCTCCGACAATTTCAATGTGATTTTTAAATATTTTATTCTAAATAAAAAAAAAATCGAAAAACCCCTCATTAAAACTTTTTTTTTATTAATAGCAATATTTAAGGTAAATTTTTTACTAAAATAGCAAATTTAATTTCGTCAGGATTTACTTTTGCTTTGAATCGGTTCGTATCATCGAACGGAAAAGGCGCAGTTTGTTTCGTGTCGACAAAACCTTGTCGAAGGTGCCAATCAATTTGATTCTGTTTACTCGATATAACGTAAAGATAAACACGTTTTGCATTGAAATGCTCTTTTGCAATGCGCTAAAACAAACACAATAATCTGATCTTCTTTATTCTGATTACGTAATAATGGAAACTACTCACCATAGCTCCGTTGTACAATAACTTTCCTATACCTCGACTTTGATAATCGGGATCAACAGCATGTAAACCAAACTCGACAGATGCTTCCTCGCCGTCTTCTGCATTAATTTGTAAGTTTGGAGTGAATCTGTTGACTTTGCAACAGCCAACTATTTCCAATCCGGAGGGGGTCTTCAATTTGGCAACGAGAATTATTGTATCTGGTTCATCGTCGATTAGTTCTCGAAGTTGCTCTGACGTTATTCGATCACCCGACAGTAAATGCTGTTCACCGACCCAGCCAGAATAAGGTTCTTGAGATGACGATGACGAAGGTTTGCCTCTGTACGCCCAATTAATAATTTTACATAGGTCTTCTATATCGTCGTAGGACGCGAAAAATAGATTCACATCAGAATTTGAATAATCGTCAAAAACGTGCCCCTGACGAGAAGTATGCGTGCCAGTCATAGTTTAGAAAAATAAAAATAGAGGTATTGAAGTATATGGAGAAAAATACAAAATGAAATGGTAAGATAAGAAAAGATGAGAATAAAATACTGTTTTTCTCCAATTTCAAGGTTATCTTACTCATTGTGATGACAATGCTCCAGAAGACTCTTCTCTTGACTTAGTTGATTGAAGACAAACAAGTCGAGGCTCTCGATACATTTCATATGCGTTTCCAATTCAAGCACGAAAATAAACTGGATCACAATAAATCACATGTTACGCATAAGTGAATCATGAAGTTTGCTTTCTTTTATGTAATTATAGTTGTCGCTGGGTAATAAACCCATTAAAACAAGCAATGTGTCCACCTTTCGGTTGTCTAATTTAAACGGGTGCATAGAATGAATTTGTTGGAAACTTCCAATTTTACTAGTATAAATATATCGATCTGCAGGTAAATTCAACACAAAATCAATAAATATGAATAGACCTTGCATTTATGCAATATTACATTGGGCAACAGTATGTCTTGTTTTGCTGCTAATTCCTGGCTTAATTTGGGGTGGAATTGGTGCACTTTCATATCTTCGACATCGGAATGCACGAAATAACTATGTCAGTACAGCATGTCAAGTGGTAAATTATGCCCAACTAGAACATTACTGCGTTGATTGTACTCTATTTCATTGCACAACTCATCGATGCTTCGACGAACAAATACTCGTGACATATGTTGTTAATAATAAATCTTACGAGTCGTATGTAATTACAAAAGAAAGTCGGATTGCAAGACGTAAGAAGTTACAAGTATGTATCATTGATTCGAATGGGAACTTATCTAATTGTGTATCTGCTATTTAGAAAGGCGTCGATCATGATTGTTATTATCATAAGAAAGATGTTGGATTGGCCATCTTTGATCTTCCTGATCATGAATCGCCCCTCATCGTCATGTACATCATCACTGGAACTATTTGTCTACTCATTTTCGTTATTATTACAACTTTCCTTTATGTTCAAATTCAAGCTTTTACTACACGCAATCATGGCGGAAAAAAACAGGCTAGAGTGGATGAAGAAGACCTTTTATATTGTAGTTGATGAATCAAATTTTTCCCGATCATATCAATAAAATTTTCGTATTATCTATTGATTTGATCTTTTAGTGAGTAATGTGAAAGAGAGAAAGATGTGGACAGGTAAATTTGATGTTTTTTCTCTTTATATTATGACTTTACGGATATTTTGTCCTCTATAACACTGATATTTTTAATCAATACTGGGAAATTTTTGTGAATGAGACAAAGTACATAAGAGTGAACACGTGTGCGTAGAACAGGTGTAGTGTAAATTCGATTCGAAATTTCTGTCACTAACTGACGCATGTATTACTTAATTGTTTGTCATTGGTCGAAATGATTGACCATTCTCGTTTCTGATCTGTGTACACGATACGATTTGAAAATATCGCTTATTTCGATGCTTTCATTTTTATCTGATCTAATACGCTTACGTTCAGTCTGCGGAGTCGATGCTGAGCGTTTCGTTGCCGAACGAATTTGTGCAGAATGTGACCATTTAAAATTAAAATATGATGTAATATCAGCACCTGGTCAAGAACATCGACCGAATGTGATTGTCACTGCTGGTATGTCTTATACTGTTTGATTAGAGTATAGTTTATCATAAAACTGGTTTATGTAAGGAAATGGTCCTTCGAAGTTCTTATTTGTTGGTCATATTGATACGGTCAATGTGGAAGATGAAACTCAATGGGCACTCCCACCATTCGGTGGCATGATTGATGAGAAAACTCAACGAATGATTGGACGTGGAGCATGCGATAATAAAGGTGGAATCGTCTGTGCACTGTATACGTTGTATTTGCTCCAGCAACGAATCGATCGTAAGAGAACATGAAGCATTTGACTATTTCGATTTCCATTTGAGAATTTAGAAGAGAAATTAAACATTAGTATTCAATTGGCATGTGTTGTTGATGAAGAAAGTGGTGCTTGTTCATCGATTGGTGTTCGTTATTTGTTAGATAAGAAATTGATTTCGGGTGATGGGGCAATCTATGTTTATCCCGGTGTGAACGTGACGATTGGACATCGCGGTCTCTTAAGATTAGCCATTGATGTTATAGGTGAGAATGTGCATACGGGAAGTATCGAATGGAATACAAAAAAGAAAGGAGCAAATGCAGTTCGTACATACTAATTAAGTTTTTCCAATGAAATTCTTCACTTTCATTGATAGGCCACTGCTTTAGCTCGAATCCTTGTAGCATTAGAAGATTATCCGTGGGAGAACGACACAAATCCATCATTTCCTAATTTAACACTAACTGTAACACCGGGCACGATCGTGAATGGAGGTGGTTTTGTATCTGTTGTTCCATCACATGCTTCAGCCATGGTTGATATTCGTCTGATGCCATCAACATCTGTTGATCATGTTTTACAGAAAATTGAAGACATTGCTACAAATATAGTAAACGAACGAAATGAATTTTATCGTAGAATGGCATCCGATTCATCGACATCCACTCGATTATCAGCATCGATTACCATAAAGAACCAATTACCGGCTGCGACGATTGATTCAAATCATCCACTCGTTTATTCATGTGTCCAAGCTGTTGAAAAAATACTACATGTAACTCCAACAACAAATGGATGCGGTCCAGCTAATGAAGGATATATGTTAATCGAGAGTGGTATTCCGACTATTTGCGGATTTGGACCCATTGGTGGTAATGTTCATGGAGTTGACGAATGGGTATCGGTACCATCGTTAGCTCAGACAGTCGACGTTTACTTTGACATTGTTTCTAGCTATTGTCATCTATTTCAGTAATAGAATGAAACCGTTACTTTCTTCACGTTCATAAAAATATTCCGGTGAGAGTTTCATAACTAACTGAATGAGCGATAGGGATCAATAATGATTCAGTACTCTGGATAGGATTTATGGCCTTGAAATTTATTAGGGTGAACGAAAAAAAATACTTCAATATTAGATCAAACATTCAGCGACTGGTCATTTGATTGAGCTTTGTTTTCGATCGCCTGCTCACATTTCACTGTGTCACGAAGATTGATTTCATTGGAAATTTCCTTACTCATTCTATGTTGAGTCAAATGTCGCACATTATTTCGTATACAACAATAAAGTAACCAAATTCCTATAACATATTCAAGAATAAACATGGGTATAACAAGTTGTGTTCCACTTGAAACTCTAAATTCCCAAGCAAAAGCATAAGCAATTTCTGGAATTAACCAAATATGACCGATGAAAAACCAGATAATACTGAAAACAGTCAATAGATGACTTAAAATGACACAATACTGAATGAGATGACGTTGATTGAATGAAAATTGCGTCATAAGGAATGACGGTGAACTGAACAAAGATCAATTTTATTTTATGAAACATAGGGAAATTACGACCTACCGGGAAACACTTATGCACAGATGAAGTGATACAATAACAAGAGCGAATGCTGCTTGAAGAATTAAAACGGTACGCGACATATAATACTGATAATCATATGCATGATGCGTACAAGCAACTATTAAACAAATGAGAGAAACAATGAACACAATGAATAATTGAAAATAATATGACAGTAACAAATGTTTGGCGAGCCGTAATTTTGATGGATAAGCTTTGTTTATATCTTTGGTCAAACTGATTAAGGAACGAGGAAATATGAGATCATATTGTTTTGTTGACTTATCATCAGGCGTTTGATCGTTGGTTAATAAAACTCCACTTTCTTCTTGAGTCATTTGTTCTAGATGTTTATTTGTATCTTGAAGATGAACGAGAGCGAATTTTTTAAAAATTTTTACGACGTAAAAATTCATCACAGAGAGACCATCGCATTACTGCCGTCTACCAATGAGAAATAGATGTGATGATTCCAGAAGACAACTACGGAGAAGTAGAGGACAAAATTGACAGTTCTATATGGAGGTAGAATATGAGCATTGTTGGCTATACTTAAAACGTTCCATGCAATGATAGTGACTGTGCCATATGAAGACATTGACAGATTTTTATTTGTACATTGTAGTCTTGCAATTTAATTCTTCGACAGTTCAATTGGATTGATCGTTTGATGAAGCAACAGGGCTTTGAGGTACATGTTATTTCTTCAGTTTTTTCCACCCATATCAGCGTTTTAGATGTCGCCTGATGATGAGAATTTCTCCAGAACAGTCAGCTACAGGGCGCTCGGATTGGATCCCCATTTCGATAGAAGCAATTTGTTTAATTTGCAACGAGGTTTGCTGCCAGTAGTTTTGATGATGTTTTAAATTCCATCTGTGAAGCGACCCTTTGGTTAAACGTTCCTAAACAGATTTCATTCGAAAAACAGAAATCAATGAACTTTTGGAATATACTGGTGACTTGGCGACAAACTATTTTAATCTTGAAAAATCGTTTATTCAATGCAACAAGCTAATCACACGCACACGCATACCATTGTCTATGGAATTTATCTAGTGGAAAGCTCATTTATTTTATAAAGATTTGTACAAGTTTTCAGTTGAAATAAAGTAGGATTTAAATAAATATAGTTCATTGAATCCAAAAGTTTTCTCCTCGTCCTTCGACACTTTCCCACAAGCAAGTGGTTTTCCCATGGAAACTAACAGGAACAATATATGGACAAGCTGCTCGTTCAGCACTAATCAGAAATACACATATTCGACTGTTCGATTGCTTTGGATCTGGTTCAAGTTGTTGACTCAATGTCAATGAATATAACATATTAAAATCATCTTGTTCAGTAATAACTAAACCATAGTCGAACGATGCACTTTCAGAGACCGTAAATGGATTTTCAATACGAGAATGATTCGCAGTACCATCAATAAAATACACACCTTGTTCATTATCAGTCAAAACATGTAATGAGCCGTACCATGAACCATTGAAACTGGTGATCGTATGCCACGTATGAACTTCGGACACTTGCTCACTGTGGTATGCTAGTAAGATACCATTGCTCATGATAATTAACAGTGCACATATGATGGAACTCATTCGTATAAATGACATCACAAACTTGTAGAGTGAAATTCAAATGATAGGTTTGAAAATAGATGATTTATTGTGAGAAAAATGGAAGTTAGATGTTAATAGGTATAAACAATAATAAAGAAAAATACATAATAACAACCAATGTTACGAATGGTCGAATAGATGTCTCTTTGTATACATTTTCAATTGACCTATATAAATTCATGGTTTAGCTTTGAAGAATAGATTTCTGTCTGCAGACTTTCGAACTACAAGTACATAAAACATGATATTTCTAATTCGAAGTTGTACAGCACTTGTATTTTTCTCAAACCGTCGTTGTTAAAATCAGCTGTACCGTATTGCGTAAGTAAAAGAAGATTCTTCTTCCGAAATCAATATTTGTTCTTGAAAAAACATTGATGTGCATCTCCAAGAAATACACACATTCGGTAAGGAAAACTTTTCGTAAAAACAATATCTAAACTACCATCGCCGTTAAAACAAGAGCAGAAAACAAACAAAACATAACATTTGCGGAATAATATGATACCAGAAGTAACTCACCTGAGACCTATGCTGTTGTTCGAAAGTTCGATGCATCACAGATACTTGTTTTGAGGAGATACAATGTTTCAATCGATTGTTTACTCACAAATTGAATAAACCGGATAGAGTGCAATACTATTCGGAACTCTTATCGTTGAACATGAATATATAAGAGCGTCGGTAGATTTTAAGTACAGCTGCGTGAAGACGGGCGCAATATTGTCTAAAAAGATTGTTGAAAGTGACAAACGTCTAACTTATGGATTAGGATATATGGTGATTGAAGTTCTATTTAAAACATATTTTAATTTAAGTTCTACTCAATAACTTCATACGACTTTACAACATTCACTTTGTGGAACATTGGATGTAAATCGAGCATTAGAAATGTTTCTGGTTTTTTTTTCATCAGTAGAATTGTTTGATAAGCCATTGACAGGCGTCGTCCAAAGCTTTATTACTAATCGTTGCAATACGAACAGCTTCGAGAAAACTATGCGTTGTTCCATGGTAAATGTGTTCTTCGACTTTAACATTGGCTTTCCGTAACGCTTCGGCCATCGATCGATTTTCATCGAAGAGAACATCGCATTCAGTAATCGTTAGAAAACTTGATGAAAGACCATGAAGGTCAGCATGGAGAGGACATACGTATGGATCATCATAGTCCGCCTCGTTTCGAATGTAATTATTGAAGTAGAACTGCATTTCCTCAGCATTTAATCGATATTTTGGATCATTGTAACGTACGTATGAATCGGATGTAGGTCTTACACGATCATACACACCATAATTAAGCAACTGAGCAACAAGAACTGGCTCGTTCAGTGCTCTTAGTCGTAGATTTGTTGCAACGGTAAGATTGGCACCAGCAGAATCACCACCAATTGCCATACGATTCACATCGATACTTAAATCTGTGGCATTCTGTTCTCTTAACCATTGAATGACTGATACAATTTCATTGATTGCTCGGGGATACTTTACTTCTGGAGATAGACTGTAATCCACACCGACGACAACGACGTTTGCTCGACTCGCATACTCTCTCATCAATCGATCGTGTGTGTCAAGGTTGAATATAGTGTAACCACCTCCGTGAATGTAGATGAGTACTGGACATGCTTGATCATGATTTGGATAATAAAGGCGAATACGAGTTGAATAAGTTCCTACATGTTTCTCTTCGATTCGCTGCATTATGGGCCCACCTTCAGTCCATGGTGCCCGAACGAGTGCAGTCACTCGACGTAGATCATCAATCGATGTGGAATCGAAAGGACAAAGACTCGTATAGGTTTCTTGCATTATATTTTGCCATTGTTGTATATCCGAATCTATGTCTTTACCGTCTGCCATACTGAATACATACAAATGCGTAATATGAATAAATTCATGTTTTTGTTTCTTATTCTTATCAAAGGTCAGATTGATAACACATGAAATTGATTCGCTAAGACGACTCAGTACGAATAGTATGAATACCGATGAAAAGCGTTATTTAAATTCTGCGGATGTTGCGAACAAACACTTTTACAATGTAAGTTGTTCTTGTAAATTATCAATATCTCCATAATTCTAGATTCGATTTATTTGTGATAATAACTTGCATTTTCAGATTTTTAAAGTTTAGACAATATCTGATTCGATTGAGATCCAAAATGAAATAACACGCTTCATTGGTTTTATTTGTGAACCAAAAGCAAAAGTGACACTCGCTTTTCTTATACCTTGACGTGACTGCGAATGGAATGTGACATTAACAATGTTGGTTGATTCAAACAGATATAATGTATCATTGTATGATTTAGCTGACGTCAGTCATATCGTTGCTTGAAAAAACAGTATATTCACTGTCTGTTAAGTCCATATTGATTTATTCTCTTGCTTGTCGGTGTCACATCTATCAATATGAAATCTTGACAAAAGAATGTGTTAAAATATGTTTATCTACTTTCTTTCTGTACATTGTCATGAATTCACAAAAGAACAATAAATACGACAACTTTATCAAACTATCTACCTAATAAATCGATCAAATTATTGTCTTTTCTTCTCATTCAAGCGTTGTTCAATCAAAATTGTTTAGTCACCAGCAGAGATCAGTGACACCAACGATGATTTTTTCCATGCTACAAGTACTAATCATGTTTATTACGTCTAAGAATATAGGTAATTGCTGGAGAAATGGCTACCATCGACGTGTTTCAACTATAGATAGTATCAGGCGAAACTATCGTTCAACATTTAAAAATGAATGAGATCTTCAAAATATTGCGAAAAGCAGGTATTGAGTTGGAAACATCAGGTGCAAAGTAATTCAAGAGCTTCGCAGAAAATTTTCTTTTGGTGATGATTTTTGCAATGAACAATGTATATTGCTTTTCTTGTTAAGACTTCAACGGTTGAAATTACGATGACCTACTTTGGTACCTCTCTTTAGAAGGCGCTGCTTCATGTTCCGCTGCCAATAGCAGTCGATCACTTTGGTTGATCACATTCGGTGCTGGTACAGATCCATATTCTCAACAAACTCCCTCTCATTTCAATTTCACCACCACTTATCAACAACGATTCGACGGTGATTCCATTGTAGCACAGTTTGCACTGATGAATAAAGTGACAAATTTGTCCGAGAGACACGCTGGAGCAGAAGATCATACACCAAACGATGCTAACGGATATATGATGCTGATCGATTTGGCTACCTATGATGGTAGTGTGATATTCAACACTACTGTTCACGGTCTTTGCATCGATTCACAGTATGAATTTTCAGCATATTTCGCAAATATCGTCAAAAAGGGACGCAATTTGCTTGAGCCAAACATTTGTTTGTTGGCCACTCAACACATCGGTCATAACCTTTCAGTTCAACGATCATGGACGGGAAATTTACCCGAGTACAACGAACTAACTTGGTCCAAGCATGGACTTTTGTTTACGGCATCAACGAGCTCAGTAGTTTTACAGATGATTGCGAAAGACAATTATGGCAAAGGGAGAGACTTAGTAATTGATGATATAGAACTACGTGTGTGCTCAAGTGTTTCATCGGGCTATTGTCCATCAGGTTAGTTTTGAGTCTCTCTCGATCACGTTGAAGTTAAAGACGTGCAAGGGACTCAGTGCGCACCACATATCTAACGCCGTACATTCAAACTGTCTTTTCAGATGAGCCAACAACTGCACAAAACTCAATTACTTCGACTACAGATCCAAGTAAGTTCATCACTTCAAAAATATAATTGAGGATGAGCTTTGAAGACACGCATTCCTTCAGAGTGAGAAATCAAAAATTTCTCTTGTTTTTTAGTTAGTATCTCGAAATCGAACGTAATATTGTCTTTGTAGATCGAACATCAACAGCTGCAGACATGTCATCGGCGTCGACAGCAACATCGGGTAGGCTCATGATCTAATAGAAATATATTCGGTTCGTGGTTTAACAGACAAAAATACTGAACATCTTTGTGCCTGTGACTCGTGATGAGCAAAACACGGCATATGCTGAAATAATCTTATAACTATATGATAATCTGAATCATAGATTAGCTTGATAATGATGATAATAGCATTGTTATTTTTCGCTAGGAATTATCGATTCATGTTCCGTTGGCAACAGTAGTCGATCACTTTGGTTGATCACATTCGGTGCTGGTATAGATCTATATTCTCAACAAACTCCTTCTACTTTCAATTTCACCACCACTTATAAACAACGATTCGACGGTTATTCCATTGTAGCACAGTTTGCACTGATGAATAAAGTGCCATCTAACTCGGATTGGCATGCCGGATCAGAAGATCATACACCGAATGATGCTAACGGATATATGATGCTGGTCAATTTGGCTGAAAATGAAGGTAGTGTGATATTCAACACTACTCTTCATGGTCTTTGCATCGATTCACAGTATGAATTCTCAGCATATTTCGCAAATATGGTCAAAAAGGGACGCAATTCCCCTGAGCCAAACATTTATTTGTTGGCCACTCAATACATCGGTCATAACCTTTCAGTTCAACGATCATCGACGGGAAATTTATCGGAGTATAATCGACTAACTTGGTCCAAGCATACACTGCTGTTTACAGTACACAACAGTTCAGTGATTTTGTCAATGGTACCAGTCGGTGGTAATTGGTTTGGAAGAGATCTAGTGATTGATGATATAGAACTACGTGTGTGCTCAACTGTTTCATCGGGATCTTGTCCATCAGGTTAGTTATTGCTCTTTGTTTATCATACATGTTTAGTGATGAAGAATTACAAAAGAGCAGTCTTGCATTGAAGATGAGCAAGTGAGCATGCATGCTTTGGTTTCGATACTCTCATGTATCTTTCACATTAATCCATTACGACAAGCTAGCTGTAAAAAGCCTTCAATAAAAACTCTGGCGATGAGCTATTTTTATCAAGAAAAGATCTTGTAAATGTTCAGTGGGAACTACCGCCATTGTATGGATATATCGAGGATTTGTATGATTTTGAAGACAGACACTTCTCAGATATTGATCACTGAAGAACTCGTAGGCGAGTCAACGATCATTTTCATCCAGATAAAATGTCTTATGAATAGGAACCTTTGCTTTCATTAGTAGCAGCACTCATTTTGTATGAGAAGAGAAAATTTCATATTTCGAACTATAAGAATGTAGACCAGTGCACGATGGAAAAAATGAAAAACTTCAATGAAATGCACTTGACACGAGTTTTGACGAAGAAATCATGTTCCAAAACATTATGTAAACAGAGAGTTGTTGTATTTTTCCTAGAATCATTGACAACTGAGAAAACAACATTTTGTATTGATGTCTAAGGTAAACATATGTTGTTGTTTCAGAATGTTACAAGCCCGTTATCAACCTTCAATCATCAATATCTCAAGAAATTCGGCAGGATCAAAATATCTTGATAACATCAAATATTCGACCGCATTGTGTTGAATTGTCATTCATTACGATGAAATGGATTCTTCTCACCTGCTCACCAACATGTTTAAGTCTAACTCTATCTGATCGATCAATTGACACATCGTACAAAGATCTCTTCATTCCTAGTCAAAGTCTCGCGTGTGGGTCATATAGAATCTACTTAAAAGTAACAATCACGGCTAATTCCACAGTAGTATCATCCTCTTCAATAGACATTCGAATAATTGAATCAACTCTCATTACAAATCTTATTCCAAAGCTTCTTCCGTATAATACGTTGTTTATTACATATGATCACGAAGAAGATCTTATTTTCAATCCTGGTGATTATTCTATCGATCTTCATCATATCAAATTCAATAAAAATGTCAGTGTTTTATATCATAAGTTTTCAAACAATGTTCAGTCTTTCTAGGATTGGTTCTATGAATACTATTGTCGTATCAGCACGATGGATAATGATGCATTTCATTCGTTTGAAGATTCAGCTCAAAGTTGTTTCTCCAACAAATCAAGTATGGTCGACATCTGCATTTCTAATGAACTTCCCTATTGATCACTTGTGTTCATAGATTCGTGGACATACAATGATTCTATCCATTCCTCGCTTGCAATCTTCGCCCAATCATTGCAAATCAATGAGACATACGAATTTCTTGTACAAATCACTCATCGAAACGATTCATCTGCACGAGTCAATGGTTCTTTGAAGGTGAAAATCGTTCATACTCAATCTCCATTGATTATGATTAGGTTTGTTCTGTCTCCTTAACCATATCCCTGTGAGATTTTCTTTGAAATCTCTAGTTGTGTCATTTCATCGATGTGTTCGCCCAATTTGCCATTTCACTATGTTAACCACAATGCACAACTTTCGCTTTATTCGTTCTGCTACCTGAACTGCGCATCTCCTCTGAATGTGTCATGGAATGTCTATCGAGGGACCATCAATGTGACGGATCAAACAGTTCAATGGACTTTATTTATTCCTCAAGATCGAAAACTGGAAATTTTAGGTTTACATACGAGAAACTTGTCGATAACGAAAGATTTGTTTTCTGAAAATAAACAGATCATCTATTGGCGTTTTGAAGTCATTTATTCATTCGAATTGTTCACTCATCGAAACACATTCGATATTGAACTGAATGATCCACCAATAAATGGTTCTTGTTCGATTGATCCTTCAAATGGAACGATGATGACTCTATTCAGAATTCAATGTTCGAATTGGACTGATCAAGATCCAATTAGAGACTATTCGATCTATGGTTTCACTCCAAACTCATCCAAAACGATGATGTTGGCTTATTCAACTGAACCAACCATCTATCTTCGTTTGCCAACAAATTTTAATCTGATTGTGAAAATTCGTGATACATTCGGTTGCGTTGCTCACTACTCGTTGCCGAAAGTCATTGTAACGAAAGAAGATGCTCTTAACAAATCAATCCTTGGCCAACTTTTTGGTCAAGATCCGAAACTTATTGGACAACTAATTCTGTCCACTTCATACATATTCAATGAAATTCACCGACAAAGCCGGACGAGTCTATCAATCACACCTTTGCACAGCGAAAATCTCGATCAAGTTTGTTATTTCTCTTATAACAATAAGAATTCATTTCTCGAATTGGATAGATGACCAATGTCACAAATGCTTCAACCATCGTCAATACCAACGAACATGCTGAAATTCGTGAAGAATTACTCAAGATTATGAATAATTTCTCCACTACAACTCGAAATGAACTGAAATTTCACGCATCAATACTTTCCATTTTAACTCAAACAGCAAATGAATTAACCAAAACAACTTGCGTAAGATATGCGAAGCATCTATTCGTTCTTCATTGTGAATATCATACANGGCAAAAGTTCAATTACACTATAATGCAACCATTGATGATCTTATTGACGCTTTGCCTGATTCATTACGGCAAACACATCGTTGGTTTTCAATTGCACGCAGTCCGTTAGATTTTCCCTCTAATGAAACACCATTGATCTCTGCAGTATGCCGTGCTCGTCATGCCAATTCAATATTCGTTGATTTACCAATATGCCTTATAGGTTACACTTCACCACGATACATGAACAGTGGTTATACATCCAGGAATAAACTTGATGGCTATAATCTACGTGCTTTTCAGGGTATGTTTCGTTCCAAACAAAAGAACAAATCATTTCATGTTAAAGGCCAATCCGGCGAAGCACAATCATTTACAATTGACAATTTATTATTTACGTTCGCTCCATGTTGTGCTAATCGTGACACATTCATTGATGTAGAGTATCTTTTTTCGCCCAATGCCGAACAATTTCGTCTACCAGAATGTGTTTGTCTATTTAAAACGAGCTATTCCGATGAAAACGATAAACTAAATGACATGCCAACAGTCGCAGTAAGAAATGAAGCGAATGTCAAACTGTACACATGGATACCATCATCGCCCTATTGGTTCTCTTACAGAGATCAGCCGAATCGTTTATCACGCATTGGAGGTGTTCATGCACTGGTTCGTCATGTTGAAATCATTCCCAAGTCACTTTATTTTCCACCTGACATATTCATTCAGAGTGCTGTTGGAAAACTATTCGACCAACGGCACAAGCCTGTGCCATGTGAGTACCTGAAGATATGTGAGGTTGATTCGCAACGTTTTCCACATCAAGCCTACCACGGCACCAACATCAATGTTATTCTGTCGATATTGATGGATGGACTTGTTATGCCAAGCACAGTAGTTTCCACAGGTTATCGAGTTTGCCCACCGGCAGGTCATATCGCTCGAGGAGTGGCAGCTTTTGGAATTGATGATTTTGCTAATGCACTGTTCGTCAGTCCAAGTATACACTATTGTTCGGATCCTGTTTATGCAGTGACATTTTCTTCTGGTGATCGCCGAATGATAGCCGTGCTCGATTGTCGAATTGAACACGACAAGTTTAGTGCGTTTCGAAGTACTGTTCCAACGTATGTCGCGCATCCTGGTGATGATTTGAACGCTATTGAGTGGCGTATCACACGACCGTCGGCAATTCAAATCGTTGGCATCATCTTCATTCCTATGATGGAATCACGCTCAGCAGCAGCACGTTTACGAGCAAACAAACTAGGTCTTAAGGATGATGAAGTTCATTAATTATTAATGAAACTTTTTATTCGATACATTTTTGCCCCTACAAATCCGATGTGATCTTCGAAATATTTTATTCTAATTAAAAAATCGAAAAACTCCACACTAAAACGTTTTTTTTTTATATTAATAGCAATATTTAAGGTAAATATTTTACTAAAATAGTAAATTTAATTTCGTCAGGATTGACTTTTGCTTTGAATCGGTTCGTATCATCGAACGGGAAAGGTGCAGTTTGTTTCGTGTCGACAAAACCTTGTCGAAGATGCCAATCAATTTGATTCTGTTTACTCGATATAACGTAAAGATAAACACGTTTTGCATTGAAATGCTCTTTTGCAATGCGCTAAAACGAACACAATAATCTGACCTTCTTTATTCTGATTATGTAATAATGGAAACTACTCACCATAGCTCCGTTGTACAATAACTTTCCTATACCTTGACTTTGATAATCGGGATCAACAGCGTGTAAACCAAACTCGACAGATGCATCCTTGCCGTCTTCTGCATTAACTTGTAAATTTCGAGCGAATCTGTTGACTTTGCAACAGCCAACTATTTCCAGTCCGGAGGGAGTCTTCAATTTGGCAACGAGAATTATTGTATTTGTTTCATCGTCAATTAGTTCTCGAAGCTGCTCTGATGTTATTCGATCACCCGACAGTAAATGCTGTTCACCAACCCAACCAGAATAAGGTTCTTGAGATGATGAAGACGAAGGTTTGCCTCTGTACGCCCAATTGATAATTTTACATAGGTCTTTTATATCTTCATAGGACGCGAAAAATAGATTCACATCAGAATTTGAATAATCGTCAAAAACGTGCCCCTGACGAGAAGTATGCGCGTCAGTCATAGTTTAGAAAAATACAAAATGTAATGGTAAGATAAGAAAAGATGAGAATAAAATATCGTTTTTCTTTAAAGTTCAAGGTTATCTTACTCATTGTGATGACAATGCTCCAGAGGAGACTTCTCTTGACTTAGTTGGTTGAAGACAAACTAGCCGAGACTCTCGATACATTTCATATGCGTTTGTAATTCAAGCACGAAAATAAACTGGATCAAAATCAATCACATGTTACTCATAAGTGAATCATGAAGTTTGCTTTCGTCAAATGGTTTTATACTATTTCCAAACTGGGTATTTGTTTCTCATAGTTCGAAATATTCGTTGTGATTTATTAATAAATGAGCATATACATAACTGACAGAAATTCCATATGATAATTCATGTAGAGAATCTAATATCGATTGAGATATCACCACCTTTAGTCGGGTAAGAAAAAGGGCAATTTTTTTATGTAATTATAGTTACCGTTGAGTAATAAACCCACTAAAACAACCAATGTGTCTACCTTTGGGTTGTCTCATTTAAATGAGTGCATATAATGAATTTGTTGGAAATTTCCAATTTTACTAGTATAAATATATCGATCCGCAGGTAAATTCAATATAAAATCAATAAATATGAATAGACCTTGCATCTATGCACTATTACATTGGGCAAAAGTGTGCCTTGTTTTGCTGCTAATTCCTGGTTTAATTTGGGGTGGAATTGCTGCACTTTCATGTCTTCGACATCGGAATGCACGAAATACCTATGTCAGTACAACATGCCAAGTGGTAAATTATGTCAAAATACAACATTACTGCGTTGATTGTACTCTATTCCATTGCACAACCCATCAATGCTTCGACGAACAAATACTCGTGACATACGCTGTTAATAATAAATCTTACGAGTCGTATGTAATTACAAAAGAAAGTCGAATTGCAAGACGTAAGAAGTTACAAGTATGTACCATTGATTCGAATGGGAACTTATTTAATTGTTTATCTGCTATTTAGAAAGGCGCTGATCATGATTGTTATTATCATAAGGAAGATGTTGGATTGGCCATCTTTGATCTACCTGATCATGAATCACCCCTCATCGTCGTGTACATCATCACTGGAACCATTTGTCTACTCATTTTCGTTATTATTACAACTTTGCTTTATATTCAATTTCAAGCTTTCAACACACGCAATCATGGCGGAAAAAAACAGGCTAGAGTGGATGAAGAAGATCTTTTATATTGTAATTGATGTATCAGATTTTTTTTTTGATTATATCAATATATTTTCGTATTACCTATTGAGTTAATCTTGTAATGAGTAATGTGAAAGAGAGAAAGATGTGGACAGGTAAATTTGATGTTTTCCTCTTTGCATCATAGCTTTACGAATATTTTGTCCTCTATAATACTGATGTTTTTAATCAATACTGAGTAATTTTTGTGAATAAGACAAAAGTACATAAGAGTGAACACGTGTGCATGGAACAGGTGTAGTGTAAATACCATTCGAAATTTCTGTCACTAACTGACGCCTGTATTGCTTGATTGTTTGTCATTGGTCGAAAAGTTTGACCATTCGAAATTTCTGATCTGTGTACACGACATGATTTGAAAATATCGCTTATTTCGATGCTTTCATTTTTATCTGATCTAATACGCTTACGTTCAGTCTGCGGAGTCGATGCTGAGCGTTTCGTTGCCGAACGAATCTGTGCAGAATGTGACCATTTAAAATTAAAATATAATGTAATATCAGCACCTGGTCAAGAACATCGACCGAATGTGATTGTCACTGCTGGTATGTCTTATACTGTTTGATTAGAGTAGTTCATGATAAAACTGGTTTATGTAAGGAAATGGTCCTTCGAAGTTCTTATTTGTTGGTCATATTGATACGGTCAATGTGGAAGATGAAACTCAATGGTCACTCCCACCATTCGGTGGCATGATTGATGAGAAAACTCAACGAATGATTGGACGTGGAGCATGCGATAATAAAGGTGGAATCGTCTGTGCACTGTATACGTTGTACTTGCTCCAGCAACGAATCGATCGTAAGAGAATATGAAGCATTTGACTATTTCGACTGTCACTTGAGAATTTAGAAGAGAAATTAAACATTAGTATTCAATTGGCATGTGTGGTTGATGAAGAAAGTGGCGCTTGTTCGTCGATTGGTGTTCGTTATTTGTTAGA
The DNA here is from genome assembly GCA_905250025.1 of Adineta ricciae. NCBI lineage: Eukaryota > Metazoa > Rotifera > Eurotatoria > Adinetida > Adinetidae > Adineta > Adineta ricciae. The sequence continues at coordinate 147,098 of CAJNOJ010000209.1, forward strand.
TAAGAAATTGATTTCAGGTGATGGAGCAATCTATGTTTATCCCGGCGTGAACGTGACGATTGGACATCGCGGTCTCTTAAGATTAGCCATTGATGTTATAGGTGAGAATGTGCATACGGGAAGTATCGAATGGAATACCAAAAAGAAAGGAGCAAATGCAGTTCGTACATACTAATAAAATTTTTCCAATGAAATTCTTCACGTTCATTAATAGGTCACGGCTTTAGCTCGCATCCTTGTAGCATTAGAAGATTATCCGTGGGAGAACGACAAAAATCCATCATTTCCTAATTTAACATTAACTGTAACACCGGGCACGATCGTGAATGGAGGTGGTTTTGTATCTGTTGTTCCATCACATGCTTCAGCTATGATTGATATTCGTCTGATGCCATCAACATCTGTTGATCATGTTTTACAGAAAATTGAAGACATCGTTACAAGTATAGTAAACGAACGAAATGAATTTTATCGTAGAATGGCGCTCGATTCATCGCCATCCATTCGATTATCAGCATCGATTACCATAAAGAACCAACTGCCGGCTGCTACGATTGATTCAAATCATCCACTCGTTTATTCATGTGTCCAAGCTGTTGAAAAAATACTACATGTAACTCCAACAACAGATGGATGCGGTCCAGCTAATGAAGGATATATGTTAATCGAGAGTGGTATTCCGACCATTTGCGGATTCGGACCCATTGGTGGTAATGTTCATGGAGTTGACGAATGGGTATCGGTACCATCGTTAGCTCAGACAGTCGACGTTTACTTTGACATTGTTTCTAGCTATTGTCATCTATTTCAGTAATAGAATGAAACCGTTACTTTCTTCACGTTCATAAAAATATTCCGGTGAGAGCTTCATAACTAACTGAATGAGCGATAGGGATCAATAATGATTCAGTACTCTGGATAGGATTTATGGTCTTGAAATTTATTAGAGTGAACGAAAAAAAATATTTCAATATTAGATTAAACATTCAGCGACTGGTCATTTGATTGAGCTTTGTTTTCGATTGCCTGCTCACATTTCACTGTGTCACAATGATTGATTATGTTGAGTCAAATGTCGTGCATTATTTCGTATACAACAATAAAGTAATCACATTCCTATAACATATTCAAGAATAAACATGAGTATAACAAGTTGTGTTCCACTTGAAACTCCAAATTTCCAAGCAAAAGCATAAGAAATTTCTGGAATCAACCAAATATCACCGATGAAAAACCAGATAATACTGAAAACAGTCAATAGATGACTTAAAATGACACAATACTGAATGATGGTGAACTGAACAAAGATCAATGTTATTTAATGAAATATAGGGAAATTACGACCTATCGGAAAACACTTATGCATAGATGAAGTGATACAATAACAAGAGCGAATGCTGCTTGAAGAATTAAAACGGTACACGACATATAATATCGATAATCATATGTACGATACATACAAGCAATTATTAAACAAATGAGAGAAACAATGAATAATTGAAAATAATATGACAGTAACAAATGTTTGGCGAGCCGTAATTTTGATGGATAAGCTTTGTTTATATCTTTAGTCAAACTGATTAAGGGACGAGGAAATATGAGATCATATTGTTTTGTTGACTTATCATCAGGTGTTTGATCGTTAATTAATAAAACTCCACTTTCTTCTTGAGTCATTTGTTCCGAATGTTTATTTGTATCCTGAAGATGAACGACAGCGAATGACTTTTTTTTTCTTTTTACGACGTAAAAGTTCACAGAGAGATGATCTCATTACTGCCGTCTATACCAATCCGAAATAGATGTGATGATTCCAGAAGACAACTACGGAAAATTAGAGGACAAAATTGACAGTTCTATATGGAGGTAGAATATGAGCACTGTTGGTTATACTTCAAACGTTCCATGTAATGATAGTGACGGTGCCATATGAGAACATTGACAGATTTTTGTTTATACATTGTAGTCTTGCAATTTAATTCTTCGACAGTTCAAATGGATTGAAGGTTTGATGAAGCAACAGGGTTTTGAGGTGCATATTATTTCTTTAGTTTTTTTCCCACCCATATCAGTGTTGTAGATGTCGACTGATGATGAGAATTTCTCCAGAACAGTCAGCTAAAGGACGCTTGGATTGGATCCAATCCGATAGAAGGAATTTGTTTAATTTACAACGAGGCATTGCGGCCCGTAGTTTTGATGATGTTTTAAATTTCATCTCTGAATCGACCCTTTGGTTAAACGTTCATAAGCAGATTTCATTCGAAAAAGAGAAATCAATGAATTTTTAGAATATACTGATGACTTGACGACAAACTATTTTAATCCTCAAAAATCGTTTATTCAATGCGACAAGCTGATCACGCGCACACGCATACCATTGTCTATGGAATTTATCTGATGAAAAGCTCATTTATTTTATAAAGATTTGTACAAGTTTTCAGTTGAAATAAAGTAGGATTTCAATGAATATAATTCATTGAATCGAAAAGTTCTCTCCTCTTCCTTCGACACTTTCCCACAAGCAAGTGGTTTTCCCATGGAAACTAACAGGAACAATATATGGACAAGCTGCTCGTTCAGCACTAATCAGGAATACACATATTCGACTGTTCGATTGCTTTGGATCTGGTTCAAGTTGTTGACTCAATGTCAATGAATATAACATATTAAAATCATCTTGTTCAGTAATAACTAAACCATAATCGAACGATGCACTTTCAGAGACAGTAAATGGATTTTCAATACGAGAATGATTCGCAGTACCATCAATAAAATACACACCTTGTTCATTATCAGTCAAAACATGTAATGAGCCGTACCATGAACCATTGAAACTGGTGATTGTATGCCATGTATGAACTTCGGACACTTGCTCACTGTGGTATGCTAGTAAAATACCATTGCTCATGATAATTGACAGTGCACATATGATGGAACTCATTCGTATGAATGACATCATGAACTTGTAGAGTGAAATTCAAATAATAGGTTTGAAAATAAATGATTTATTGTGAGAAAAATGGAAGTTAGATGTTAATAGGTATAAACAATAATAAAGAAAAATACATAACAACCAATGTTACGAATGGTCGAATAGATGTCTCTTTATATACATTTTCAATTGACCTATATAAATTCATGTTTTAGCTTTGAAGAATAGATTTCTGTCTGCAGACTTTCGAACTACAAGTACATAAAGCATGATATTTCTAATTCGAAGTTGTACAGCGCTTGTATTTTTTCTCAAATCGTCGTTGTTAAAATCAGCTGTACCGTATTGCGTAAGTAAAAGAAGATTCTTCTTCCGAAATCAATATTTGTTTTTGAAAACATTGATGTGCATCTCCAAGAAATACACACATTCGGTAAGGAAAACTTTTCGTAAAAATAATATCAAAACTACCATCACCGTTAAAACAAGAGCAGGAAACAAACAAAACATAACATTGCGGAATAACATGATACCAGAAGTAACTCACCTGAGACCTATGCTGTCGTTCGAAAATTCGATGCGCCATAGATACTTGTTTTGAGGAGATACAATGTTTCAATCGATTGTTTACTCACGAATTGAATAAACCGGATAAAGTGCAGTAGTGTTCGGAACTCTTATTATTGAACATGGACGTATAAGAGCGTCGGTATATTTTGAGTACAGTTGTGTGAAGACGGCCGCAATATTGTCTAAAACGATTGTTGAAGGTGACAAACGTCTAACTTATGGATTAGGAGATATGGTGATTGAAGTTCTATTTAAAACATATTTTGATTTAAGTTCTACTCAATAACTTCATACGACTTTACAACATTTACTTTGTGGAACACTGGATGTAAATCGGGTATTAGAGATGTTTCTAGTTTTTTTTTCATCAGTAGAATTGTTTGATAAGCCATTGACAGGCGTCGTCCAAAGCTTTATTACTAATCGTTGCAATACGAACAGCTTCGAGAAAACTATGCGTTGTTCCGTGGTAAATGTGTTCTTCGACGTTAACATTGGCCTTTCGTAATGCTTCGGCCATAGATCGATTTTCATCGAAGAGAACATCGCATTCAGTAATGGTTAGAAAACTTGGTGGAAGACCATGAAGGTCAGCATGGAGAGGACATACGTATGGATCATCATAATCCGCTTCATTTTGAATGTAATTATTGAAATAGAACTGCATTTCTTCAGCGTTTAATCGATATTTTGGATCATTGTAACGTACGTATGAATCGGATGTAGGTCTTACACGATCATACACACCATAATTAAGCAACTGAGCAACAAGAACTGGCTCGTTCAGTGCTCTTAGTCGTAGATTTGTTGCAACGCTAAGATTGGCACCAGCAGAATCACCACCAATTGCCATACGATTCACATCGATACTTAAATCTGTTGCATTCTGTTCTCTTAACCATTGAATGACTGATACAATTTCATAGATTGCTCGGGGATACTTTACTTCTGGGGATAGACTGTAATCCACACCGATGACAACGACGTTTGCTCGACTTGCATACTCTCTCATCAATCGATCGTGTGTGTCAAGGCTGAATATAATGTAACCACCTCCATGAATGTAGATGAGTGTTGGACATGCTTGATCATGATTTGGATAATAAAGGCGAATACGAGTTGAATAAGTTCCTACATGTTTCTCTTCGATTCGCTGCATTACGGGTCCGCCTTCAGTCCATGGTGCCCGAACGAGTGCAGTCACTCGACGTAGATCATCAATCGATGTGGAATCGAAAGGAGAAAGACTCGTATAGGTTTCTTGCATTATATTTTGCCATTGTTGTATATCCAAATCTATGTCTTTACCGTCTGCCATACTCAATACACACAAATGCCTAATATGAATAAATTCATGTTTTTGTTTCTTATTCTTATCAAAGGTCAGATTGATAACACATGAAACTGATTCGCTAAGACGACTGAGTACGAATAGTATGAATACCGATGAAAAGCGTTATTTAAATTCTGCGGATGTTGTGAAAAAACACTTTTACACTGTAAGTCGCTCTTGTAAATTATTAATATCTCCAATTCTAGATTCGATTTATTTGTGAACCAAAAGCAAAAGTGAAACTCGCTTTTCTTGTACCTTGACGTGATTGCGAATGGAATGTGACATTAACAATGTTGGTTGATTCAAACAGATATAATGTATCATTGTATGATTTAGCTGACGTCAGTCATATCGCTGTTTGAAGAAACAGTATATTCACTGTCTGTTAAGTCCATATTGATTCATTCTCTTGTTTGCCGGTGTCACATCTATCAATACGAAATCTTGACAAAAGAATGTGTTAAAATATGTTTATCTACTTTCTGTACATTGTCATAAATTCACAAAAGAACAATAAATACGACAACTTTATAAAACTATCTATCCAATAAATTGATCAAATTATCGCCTTTTCTTCTCATTCAAGCGTTGTTCAATCAAAATCGTTTAGTCACCAGCAGAGGCTAGTGATACCAACGATGATTTTTTCCATGCTACAAGCACTTATCATATTTATTACGTCTAAGAATATAGGTAATTGTTGGGGAAATGGCTACCATCGACGTGTCTCAGCCATAGATAGTATCGGGCGAAACTATCGTTCAACATTTAAAAATGAATGAGATGTTCAAAATATTGCGAAAAGCAAGTATTGAGTTGGAAACATCAGATGCAAAGTAATTCAAGAGCTTCGCGAAAAGTTTTCCTTCGGTGATGATTTGTGCAATGAACAATGTATATTGCTTTTCTTGTTAAGATTTCAACGGTTGAGATTACGATGATCTACTTTGGTACTTCTCTTTAGAATGCGCTGCTTCATGTTCCGTTACCAATAGTAGTCGATCACTTTGGTTGATCACATTCGGTGCTGGTAGAGATCCATATTCTCAACAAACTCCCTCTCATTTCAATTTCACCACCACTTACCGACAGCAATTCGAATCCCGTCCCGCGCCAGCACAGTTTGCACTGATGAATAAAGTACCAAACTACGACAGTTGGCACGCTAAAGCAGAAGATTACACACCAGATGATACTGACGGATATATGATGCTGGTCGATTTGGCTACCTATGATGGTAGTGTGATATTCAACACTACTGTTCATGGTCTTTGCATCGATTCACAGTATGAATTTTCAGCATACTTCGCAAATATTGTGCAGGACAGATTTAATGCATCAAAGCCAAATATTATTCTACGAGCTCGTGCAGCGACACATGGAAATGAAATCATCAATCAATCATGGACAGATGACTTGCCTGAACTCCCTAAGCTGACTTGGTCAAAGCATCAACTTTTGTTTACGGCATCAACGAGTTCAGTAGTTTTACTGATGATTGCGAAAGGCAATGATGGTATAGGGAGAGACTTAGTAATTGATGATATAGAACTACGTGTGTGCTCAAGTGTTTCATCAGGATATTACCCATCAGGTTAGTGGTTTCGTTTGCTTTCATATCTTCCAAAATCTAAAATAGAGAGTAGGAAAAACCATTGAGATGGAAATTCATTAAAATGTACATACACTATTGTGGATCATCTATAGCTATTGATCTGAATACTTCACGATATATGTATAAATGTGAAACACGATAGCATGAGAAATCTCACTGTCGAAGAGATAGACAAGACTATAAGTGTCACAAGATAGTCTTGCTTCTGTCTATTCCTGGTGTCGCCATCCGTTATTTAAAGGATCTCAGAAAAAACTTGTGTAGCTATTGGATAAGTACGATGTTTCCATTTATTTTTTAGAAACAACCGCCGTTCCTAAGTCATCTGGTAAGTATGCCTTTCCGTTCTATTTCTCACGAGAAGTGTATTGCTTTGCTTTCGAAAAGAGATAACTTCATTGGTACCGTCGAGCTGGACAATATCACAATTTGCATCTACCTCAGGTTAGCCGTCCGCTAATTCATTCCAGATAATTGAATCTATTTCTTTTCTCAAGTCGAAAAAGGTTCCAAAACTGTATTCATCCCGAAGAGATGCCCTAATGCATCATACATTGGCAAGCACTGCAATATTTCAAATGATCTTTGTGAGATGATGAAACCATGTAAAAATAACACTAATTGCAAGAATACTGGCGCGACTGACAAAGGATATGTTTGCATATGTCCGCCCGGTTCTACTGGGGTTCATTGCGAAGAGAACCTACGACCCTGTGCGTCGTATATTTGTCTGAACAACGGTAACTACTTTATCTTTATCAATCTTATTATTCATTTTTTTGTTAATAGGTAAATGTGACGAAAAATCAGTACGATGTCGATGTCCAAATGGTTGGGAAGGTGATCATTGTGAATCTATGATTAACCATTGTGAAATGAACAAAACAACTTGTTCGAATAATGGTGTTTGCCGGCCATTGGTGGGGAACTACACATGTGAATGCTTTGGCACTGGTTATTCTGGTCGTCATTGTGAAATAGTAGCAGTGAAAATTCGCGTCTTCAAAATTCTCTTCAAATCAGTTGCTTTTGTTGCGATTCTTATCATTGTAAGCTTCATCCTGTTTATCGTAATAATGGATATATTGAAGTATTGTTTTGGGATTGATGTCACTCGTGAGGAGTTGGAGCGATATCGACGAGAAAAACGAGCACGAAAACGAAGACGCCCTGTGATTCAACGATTTGTTTATGTGGACAAACCACAACAATCTTCGGATACATCAGTCTAATACGCGAAAATGAGAAACTCACACCTCGCGCTTTTTGCTATCAGCTTTGCTTTAATCATATGCAATTCTTTGTTCAATATATCTTCTATTTACGCTTTAATAATAAACTATGAACAAGATTATATATTCGTGTCTCAAAAACTTCTAGAGTAAAAACGCGTTACCACCTGGATGATTTTTGTCCACGAGCAATTATCGCTATCATGAGATATGTGACAAGGTTCGTTAGGATTCTTGCTGACCGTATCTAGTAAAACTTTATGTGCCACTTGATTGTATCTTTCTCGCTACTTATTCGTAAAGTTAGCTTTGTCGAATATGGAAGCTATCCAACGCCCTTGTGTGAGTTGTTGCACTCAATTCTACATGATTGTTAACATCTAGAGTGCGACTAGAAAACTGTGACGCCATAATAGATCGATGGTCAGATATTTCTAACATTTTCAGAGAAAAATCAGTCGATAAGAGAGTAAGCTTCACCTAGTATTGCACATAGAACTTCTGGTAAGCAGCTATATCAATGATTTTGATTGGCGTACAATAAGCAGCAGGTATACTAGTAAAGGAGAAGCCTGTTCCAATAATTTGATAACACTTGGACTTATCACAATCCGGCCGATGATATCGTAATCGTGCGATCGCTGGAGTGTAGCTGCACCGAAAAGACGTTGAATGACAAGAATATATCTTATATTTGTGGATAATACAAAGTAATGGAAGATGTCGCCTGATGCCATAACGAAGACTCGATTAACGTCAAGTAGTAAAGAGTAAATCATCTACGAACTAAGTGTCCTAATTAATGTAAACAAGAAGCCTTAACGTTTGGACATATTCAATCGTTATAATGTTTGCGTTCACTGTGTGCGAGACAAGAAAACATTGGTTATCAATGTTAGTGGTTATGTGCAAAAACGAAGATAAAACGAGAACAGATAAGAAACGCAGTTAGAAGCGAGAGCATTTTTGTAAAATGACAACGGATTCGACATCTCGCGATGATCAAACACGTGTGCCATTTTTAGAAAGCTTAATCGACGAGAAACTAAATCAACCGACATCATTTCATATGCCAGGTCATAAAGGAACTAAAGCACCACATCCACTATTGCAAGAGTTTTTCGGTGGTAACCTACATCCAGCAGACCTTGTAGAAATCAATCACAATGTTGATTATCTGCATTCGCCAAAAGGAGCATTGCTGAAAGCTCAACAGCTCGGTGCTGCTGCTTATGGTGCTGATCATACTTTCTATCTCATTAACGGTTCGACTGTCGGCAATATGGCTGCCATAATGAGCACTGTTGGTCCTCAACAAAAGATCATCATGTCACGTGCATCCCATCGGTCTGTATACGGTGCTGTCGTACTTTCGGGTGCTATACCCGTCTATATTGAGCCAGAATACCATCCTGATATTGAATTCCCATTAGCACTAAATGTGAATAAGATCAAAGAACTTCTTCAGCAACATTCGGACGTCGCCGCCATTCATATAACTTCACCAAATTATTATGGCGTTATGTCAGATACAGCATCGATTTGTCATCTGGCTCACGCACATGGTGTAGCTGTCCTTGTTGATGAAGCTCACGGTTCCCATCTTTGTTTTCATGACGATCTACCTCGATCGGCGGTTGCTTTAAAAGCAGATATCATCGTTCAGAGTACACACAAAACGCAAGGCTCTCTTACACAGTCAGCTATGTTACACGTCAATGACAATGGTTTTGTTAATCGAGCGCGTACAGCACAGGTGCTGTCACTTTTGCAAAGTTCATCGCCCAGCTCGATTCTGTTAGCATCCTTGGATGCAACACGTATGCAAATGGCTACCGAAGGTCAGCAACGTCTATCAACAGTTATTGTTCTTTCACAAAATGCACGCAACACGATTCAACGAATGGATGGTTTGTGGTGTTATGGTGATGAATTAATCGGTGTTAATCATGTTTTTACGTATGATCCAACTAAACTGATTATTCGTGTGTCTGATTTAGGTCTCAGTGGATTTAAAGTGAGTTCTCTTCTTCGAAATCAGTACAATATCGAAGTAGAATTTGCCGATCTTAAACACATCATCTGTTCAATTACCGTAGCTGATACTGAATTAACAGTGAACAAACTGCTCGATGCTTTACATAATCTTGCAAGCACAAACTCTCCCACTGCTAATTCAAATGAGATGTCGATTAGACCGCCGAACGGATTACCACAATCAGCAATTAACTTACGTGATGCGTATTTTGCAACAAAAACACATACTATTCCGTTGTGTGATGCTATAGGATGTGTCTTAGCCGAAAATGTTATACCCTACCCACCAGGTATTCCTCTCTTAGTACCCGGTGAAATCATGGAACAACGTCATTTAGATTATATACATCATTTGATTGAAAAAGGAAGTTCCATCGTCGGCTTGGAGGATTTATCATTGAAAACTATACGTATTGTTGATGTCTAATTATTTTTGTTATGTTTTCTTTCATCAATAAAATACGCAAGACAATCGAAGTCACATATTTCTACATATTCGTATTAGTATTATAAATCATATGTCAAATCCATTCATCAACCTTGGATGGCTACAAAATAATAGAAAAGAAACGTTTAAGAATGAATTTATTACAACACAACAGATAAATATAATTCTTAGTGAACCATTGTAGGATATTTCTCGCGAACTGTTAATGTTAAAGGACCAACTCGTCTTACATTTCGCTGAAGATGAAAAATCTGAAGTAGTTTACTACGTAAGTCGGATAATGATAGTGCACAAACGAAAGGAAATAACGGAAAAATAAAATATGTGATGAACGTCGTGTAACTAAGAACGTCATTGAAAATGTCAGATGTGACATTGAATAGATTGCAAATACTGACAACTAAGAACGGAAAATATAGAATAATGTAAAGAAATGAAATCGATAGCATTTGAATGATCATTTTCCGATATTTTCGCCATTGAAAACGTTGATTCATACTTTTCTTCTGCCAAACAACACGAACGATCAATAGAATATTGAAGACAACAATGACGGGAAAAGGCAAAAATTGATGAACTACTAGTTCATACATTGAAAATGCGTAATTATCAAATATACACACTTTTGATATGCAAATTGACAGCCATGGGGAAAACTCATTCATGCAAGGTGGAATAAAATAAACAACAATGTAGAAGCCAAAACAATAACATAGGAGAAACATGATTGGACAATAGTGAAGAAAAAACCGTTTTCTTTTCGTTGATACCCATCGATCGTGAAAAACAAGAATATGCCTTTCAATTGTTGCCCAAGCTAACAGGACCGTGTAGGTTACATAGAGCGCCCAATCGTTGAAGCCCCAAACAGCACAAAATGCGTTCGAGCGGTACCAGATCGGTCCACGTTGGTAATAGACCATCATCCAAATATAATTTGTCAGTTCCGAAAATAGACCGAGACAAAGAAGTACAACAACAACATGATTATAGAGACCTTGCCGCAGAGTTCGATTGAACAGCAGATGATACAGAACGAAAAAAGCACATAGAACAGATGGAATAATAAATACCAGAAACAACCAAAAACGACCGGTTTTAGAGATCATCTTTTCAGTAAAGCAGAGAAGATTGTCGTAAAGAGATAAGAAAAACTGTATGCTATGTTTTTCATTCTTCTCATCTTCGGTATATTCAACGGGGTGCTCTCCAATTAAATTACCTGATAATTATCTTTTTCTTTTTCTTTTATCATAATGATTGCAAGGAGAAAGCGTCAGAAATCTTTTTTTGAAGAAACATCAAAATTTTAATTATGAATGCATCTAATTATACCCAAGACTGATTTCGCACGTTATGAGTTCATATTACATTGTGTTTTCAGTACCTAAATATACGTGTACTTTTGTATTTTGCCTAAGGTGAATATTTCAAAAGCTGTAATCAACCATTATCCCTCATCATATTCGATTCTAGTCTTAGAATTGGGCTAGATAACTATCAATTATCTAAACAACATCCTCTTTATTCTACACGATATTATTTAGTGCCATTTGCGAGGGAAAAGGTGATGATGTGGTGTACGTGAAAAGTTCATTCCGTAAGCAGAAAACAAAGTTCGTAAGCGAGCAAATCAACGCTTATAATCTACTCCATAAACTCATTTTGCTCTAGAATGTGAATGTGTCCTATTTATTATTTGATGCAAAGCATATTTATAATACTCTATGATGCTATATAGCGTTTTTCGTACACGTAAAGATGAATGTGATAACCATTCAATTTATCTTAGAAATACGTCTGCAGAGTATTCCATACTAGTCGGCAACTGAAAGCAGATTAGACCGGCAGTCGTATAAGAGCCTAGAATTGTGATAGCTTGTCGATAATAAATATGTGCGTATCGATAACATTCAGTCTTGTTATGAGCTTTTGCTGTAGCAGAATAATATTCAGTTAGCTTGCTATGATCTAAAACTGGTGAATTATGTAAGAGGGTCATGCAGTGCAGTGTTACTATGCGACAATGAAGTTAATCAAACCTCAGGAGAAGAACTTCATCGGTATTTTGCTCGAGCCTTTTAAAAATTGCTTGTCTGTGAACATAACTGAACAGTCGTGGCGATGGGAGTATTTTTTGCAATGTTTTTCTTTAATTTTACTTTTTAACTAATGTATTTATCGATGGTCCGTATGTTTTTATCACTACTACGTGTATGACTGAAAGAAAGAGAGCGAACGATGAAAGTGGCAATTATCCTGATTAGTTATAAATGCTGAAGATCTACAGCTACGTAGAGAAAATTATCGACATAGCATATTATTCGTTATACAAAATTGAAAGCGAAAACGCCCCTAGGTCACATATGTAAATCAAATGATGACGGTGTATTATTCATCTATGATTACGTCATTTGTGTATGATCATTCTTATTTCCGTTATAGTTAATTATATAAATTAGTGAGCTGATGACTCAGTTTATTTCCTTGTTTATCTCGGTAAAAGCCATCAAAATAGTGTATATTAAGCACAGCTCCCTTTGCTATTCTTACTGTTCACTTACATTAGCAAATATATTAGACGCGAAACGACACCATGTGGACACCATATTACTTCGAAAGACGACGCTATTACCATGCTCAAAGAGATGGAGCTCATACTCAAGAAGAATCTTTTTCCTTTCCAAACCAACGCTTAGCACCGTCTGTCGATCTACGTATGTGGATGACACCCATCACAAATCAGAATAATACAAGAACTTGGTACTAATCTATGCTTGAATAGAGTCTGATAATTTCGATTCTTTGTTCTTTCTTTAGTTGTGCAAATGCATTTGCAGCTATTTGCGAGTATTTAATTCGACGTACGAATAATCGTCCGTTTACACAGACCTCGATCATTTTATCCCATTTATTTATCTACTTCAATGGACGGATGAAAGAACAGCATACACGTCATGTACGTGATTTAGGCGTATTTCAACGAAGTGTTGCTCTAGGTATCAGAGAGTACGGAGCATGTGAGGAAGAATTTTGGTCTAGTCGTTGGCACTCACTACGTGAACAACCACATCGTACAGCCTATCAACAAGCGAGAAAATACACAGCTGTTTTACTTCGTGTTCCAATTACGATTGAAGCGATTGAAACTTGTTTACACAATCAAATACCAGTTCCAATTGATATTATAATGGATGATGAGACCGTGCAAATCATTACAACTAACAACGGTATCTTAGATGTACGCCGACTGAATGATAATACTATTGACGCAAGAAATCTGCACACTGTTCTGATTGTTGGTTATGATCGAAGAAAGCAATATTTCATCATGCGAAACTCCTGGGGAACAAACTGGGTACGAAAAAAATCTAGTTTTCTTCGTGCAATATGTTTGATGATCAATAACTACTTTTTTTAAGGGATCTGATGGCTATTTTTATGTTCCATACAGCTTTCTGTCTCGTCGTGAGCGTATCAATTGTACTGATAGCCTATGGACCATAAGACGAATCGAGCCACGCAAACATCGGCTGCCGAATATATCTAGATTGGTTCTACAGTGATCTATTCATTGACTGACAAAATCTAGACTCATCTTTTGTTATTTTTTTAATGTATTGTGATTGATGCACAAAATTGTAACATTATTTTCAGTTCACGTTCATTGTCGAGGAACGGTAACTGAAGCAAAAGAAATTTTCAACGAGCGCTATTTCCTTTACCTGTATATGAAAAGAAAAAGAAAGTCAACGAACGGGTGTAATTTTTCATTAGCAGTGAATGTATGGTTATTATTATTGTTTATGGCATATAGAAACACAACATGATGTCATTTCCTCAAACGTAAACATTTCAAACACATGTACCGAACTGTAGTTGTCGTTTTCCAAAATCACATTGACATGATTCAATACCTGTATCGCCATTGCATTTGCAATTATTTCCCCTTCACCAGTCGGAATTCGTTCCGAAGTAATTTTTCCATTTTCCTTCATAGAGACGTAAAAATATACGCTTGCAGTGCATTTCTGTTCACCATTCTGCTTCAAACGTTTCAGAAATGATGGATATTCCTTATCTGACATATCAGCACTACGATGACTATTACGACGAAAAGCCCAATGAGGTTAACCTTCCAATACAGCTATACTTTGTTCCAATGCAAAGACTAGCATCCTCTGTTGATTTGCGCATGTGGTTGACACCTATCAAACATCAAGCCGATGGAAACACCTGGTTATTATAACCATTAATTGATTCTCTTGACAATTCTTTCTGTTTGTTTAGCTGTGCTAATGCGTTTGCAACTATTTGTGAATATATGATCAGACGTATGACCAATCGGCCGTATACCATGAGTTCGACTAATCTATCTCGCTTGTTTATTTACTATAACGGACAGAGGCAATTTCAACATGGATACCATATGAAAGATATTGGTGTTGATCAACGAAGCGTTGCTCTAGGTATAAGGAAATATGGTATATGTGAAGAAGAATATTGGCCGTATGACTTAAGTCTATTGAATATCAAGCCATCGTCTACAGCATATCATCGAGCTAAAAAACATGCGGTTACTCTTCTATGCGTGCCGATTACGATTGAAGCAATTGAAACATGTCTTCATCATCAGATACTCGTACCGATTGATATTATCATGGATGAGGAAACAGATCGAATAATCGAAAGTAATTATGGTTATTTGAATATGCAAGAGCTCAGTAGTAATAAATACGCGGATAAAAATAAGTTACATACAATGGTTATTGTCGGTTATGATCGCACATATCGACATTTTATCGTGCAAAACTCATATGGAAAACATTGGGTAAGGAAGAAACATCTTATTTCTCACATTTCTTGTCTCGACATAATCGATTCTTTTCAGGGTTATCACGGATATTTCTATTTACCGTACGATTACATTTCTAGTGGCCGTCGTATAAATTATAACGATCAAATATGGACTGTGATGAATATGGAACGACTTCATTCATCTAAATTACCTCCTGTGCATCAGCTAATCCTTCCTCGCCACGGATATAAAGAAGCATTGTTATGGACTGATTATACCTTCGACACTTACACTTTTTTTCAATGAAAATGAAAATCTATCGTTTGAATTCTAGAACAATTGATGCACATATTTTATACAGCTTAAACATGAACTTTGTTGAATATTTTCCCGTTCCTTTGCTAATGTCAGTCTTTAATGGCGTACTAAACTAGTTAAAATGTACATAAAAACAAAACAAAAATACGATCTTTATTGTTTCTTTTCTGTTTCGAAGAGCATTCTAGCTACGACATACGACTTTCAATGAAAGGGATACGTGTCGCAGTGCTATGAAATGACGTTGGTATATGCGTATAACGACGATGTGTTTGTTAGAGTTAATGTCGATTGGACCGACTTTATCTTATCAATGAAAGATAGTAAATTCGTTGTTCGCGGTGAATGCAAAAGATCCTCCAATTGCCGGGAAATCTATGATAGAAATGAATGGCGGGAGAGTTCAATAAAGACGCACTTTTGGAAGCTGATACACAATGTTATTTCTCTCATGACTACTGATTTTCCAGATCAAATTACATCATTGAGACACTTCTGTATACCAACTTTATAGCAAATTTTACCACACGGTTTCTGGTCATATGCGCAGATGATTTTCCCATAACATTGCTGAACACCAGGTGTATAACATCTACCGTTGCATAATTCTTGATGATAACTGCAAATCACCTGCTTGATGCACTTTTGTACTCCTGGTACGTAGCAAACATTGCCACAAAATTGTCGACCGATGGCACATGTACTTGCAGCTGACGTGCTGGACAGATTGACGACTAATAATACAAGGATGAAAGCACCTAACATCGTATTCGTAAAATATGAAATTATCGCACAGGTATTGCTTTTTGTTGATGTCACCTTCGCTCAGACAAAACGAAATGCTTTCTCCATTCTACGCTCGGGAAAAATAGTATCATTCAATAATTTATTTTCCTTTCCTCGATAAATTAATGTGACAGTTTCTTCCTACTTAATTATATTATATCGCAATTTCCCAGTCTATGTAATTACCTTTTCATTTGTCTCAGACAAAACGAAATTTGTGCACAGTATTTTTAGAATGCACGTGTTTTCCATGCTATTCTATAGACTGTATGAAAAAAAAAACCGAAAAGAATAGTAAAATGTATAATATTCTTCTTATTATGCAATCATTCGTGGAAGATATTCATCCGAGCGATCTTCGCACGAACCTAATCGCTGTTGGGAGCGTTGCGAAATTTTGACACTTACTTCATTTTCCTTTCACATTTGATGAATGGCGCGTCTTCGTAGTAATGCAAATTTGATTTATGCGAATACGTCAAAATATACACCGACAATAAAAACAGTATAGTGACTCGATATCTTTCTGGGCAACGGAAATTTTCGAATATATTGGATATACATATGCTCAATGAACACATCATACTGCACATAGTTCGATCAATACTTGTAAATTGTGTATAACAATAGAAGCGGATCACTTCAAGTGTTTCGATAACAACTAGAATGAAAATAATTATTTGCAGTCTCACCTCGCACAAGGAAACATACAAAACCAAAACTTTTGCGCTCTATCAGGTGCTGTGCCCATAAACTACAGCAACCGATTAAATGAAACCTATATCATATATCCAGGTATCATTTACCGGCCAAATTGCCTCATGCGTTGTTCCTATGATCCTATCGTTTTTAGTCTATACATTGTTTGAAATTAGCTTGTATGCTAATTTTTATATTACAGTATACACAGGACGCAGTTTAACGTATATACTAAAACTACTATCAGGCTTAGTCATCCTTCTTGAAACAAACATATTGTTTTTTTCTAAATTTTATTTCATGACAAGAAAAAACACATTTTATTCTATACAATTTACATTCTAACTGATATAGTGTTGGCGAATGGATGCAGGAACACCAGTGTATGGTTGGAAGTGAAGTGCATCTAGTGGAGTGAAGTCGATTTCTCGTTCAACACCAACATGTCCATTCCATGGATTGACATACATTCCACTATCTTGTGTATAGATGCCATAGCCATAGTTACCAAAGCCAATGGTGTGATAGTCACCATTCCAGTTGTTGCTGACAAGAGTTGTTCGTCCGAGCATGTTGAATAGATGAGTTTATTTGAATGATAAAATATCGAAGAGTGAATGAATGAAGATGAAAAAGAGATGTGTGGTATTTATACAGCAGATCGTTTTACGCATTTGTACTGATTAGATCCTTGATAAAAAGTACGTCGGACATAGCAGACGCACGTTACATTCTCTTCATATGCGTCATCAGTGACGTATTACAGTGATTTTTCGATGTGAACGGATAAGTCGAGAATATTCTGTGTACATGAAACAGTACATTACGTGCGTTTGTTTTTATCGTTCTTCATAGAAAATAAAGAGAATAGGTGAGTGATGACGTAGATGAAGATATGTTTAGATACGTCACTCATCTTGTTCACCAAGGGTACAGTTATGTAGTAATTCACTATGGTTTCTACTCTATAAATACCACACATTTCTTTCTCATCTTCATTCATTCATTCACTCATTCACTCTTCGATATTTTATCATTCAAATAAACTCATCTATTCAACATGCTCGGACGAACAACTCTTGTCAGCAACAACTGGAATGGTGACTATCACACCATTGGCTTTGGTAACTATGGCTATGGCATCTATACACAAGATAGTGGAATATATGTCAATCCATGGAATGGACATGTTGGTGTTGAACGAGAAATCGACTTCACTCCACTAGATGCACTTCACTTTCAACCATACACTGGAGTTCCTGCATCCATTCGCCAGCACTATATCAGTTAGAATGTAGATTGTATATAATGTGTTTTTTCTTGTCATAAAATAAAATCAGAAAAAATAATCCCTGTGTCTTTTTTCCAGCAGCGTCATCACGAATACTGCTTCTAGAGGAACTTCTATTGGATCTCATTTTATTACTACATCAGTAAGATGAATATAAATAATTATCAAAAACGAAAGATATATTGACACTTTTCATTGAACACAATATCTTTGCGAAAAAAACATTTTCCATTATGAAATGACTTGATGAAAGAATGTGAAATGTATGCATATTAAATTTGGTACGTCGTCCTTTCCAACTCTCATACTGCCGTCAGATAACTAGAATTTTTGAAACTATTGTAATGAACGCAGGAGATTCGATCACTCGGCAAGAGTGAACAAAGAAAGTTGCGATTCTGTCAGCAAATTATTTCATCGATATTGTGTGTAACTACCAAAAAGGCGGAGAACAATGCTCTCTAGTACAAGTGAGACGTCACTTGGCGACAACCTTTT
This sequence comes from Adineta ricciae, assembly GCA_905250025.1. Classification (NCBI taxonomy): domain Eukaryota; kingdom Metazoa; phylum Rotifera; class Eurotatoria; order Adinetida; family Adinetidae; genus Adineta; species Adineta ricciae. The sequence goes on from CAJNOJ010000209.1 coordinate 165,661, forward strand.
CTGCGTGATATCAAAAAGAGATTCTCATCAACGTATGACACTAATCCACAGATTGATCAATGTGTGATCATACTCAATTACTTAATACTTAAAGGAATTCCAATCCAATGAAATGAATAATTTCTGTTCATATGATTTGTCATAATAAGAAATCTTTTTTACTCCGGTAGGCCTTTATTTGATGGAAACAAAAAATACAAATCACTATATACAGTTTACAACATCTGAATCGTTTATCTGCATTCTAACTGATATAGTGCTGGCGAATGGATGCAGGAACTCCAGTGTATGGTTGGAAGTGAAGTGCATCTAGTGGAGTGAAGTCGATTTCTCGTTCAACACCAACATGTCCATTCCATGGATTGACATACATTCCACTATCTTGTGTATAGATGCCATAGCCATAGTTACCAAAGCCAATGGTGTGATAGTCACCATTCCAGNTGGACCGACTTTATCTTATCAATGAAAGATAGTAAATTCGTTGTTCGCGGTGAATGCAAAAGATCCTCCAATTGCCGGGAAATCTATGATAGAAATGAATGGCGGGAGAGTTCAATAAAGACGCACTTTTGGAAGCTGATACACAATGTTATTTCTCTCATGACTACTGATTTTCCAGATGACGTTGATTCGGATATAACATCACTGATGCTAGTGTCGACCACAGCGTTCGAAGGGTCTATTTCACAATCAGAAGCTAATTTCTTCTGTGGTACTCACTCGGGAGAAAACTTACCCGTATTCACCACTAAGTTGTTTGAATGAATCGTAGATTAGGGGAAAGAGTTGCAGGTGTCGATGAAGTAACAATTCCGTTGATTTGAACACATGATAAACATTGCTCAAGTTATTGAAATAGAATCGAAAGTGTTTCAGTTCATCAGGTTGTCGGGAACGCTCTTGTAAAGGAATGATAATCCCGAAAACATAACTGTAGATAAGACAAAAATTCTTATGTGATTCAATAAAAAGCTTCTTAAAACAATCTTGATTGATTAATTCATGAACACTCTTTATCAATCCGTTCATATGGTATCTTCAAATGAATATGGTAAACACACGCAAGAATTTGATGGAACCGATATTACATAGCCAGGATTACAATCACTATTTAATGATCTAAAGGAAGAATTTACTTACGAAACAAAAAGAACATTTCTTACTGATCATAGTTCCTTTCAGTTCAGTCAAAATGATATCATTATCCTTTGCCGTTGTTATTTTCGGTAAGGTTTCGCTAACTGTGCTATGAATAGATGGAGTTGTATTTTCACGAGTACATAAATAAACAACCGCATTATTTCCGTGAAATTTATATCTATTGAGGTATTCTTGAAATACTCGATATCAACGAAAACCGATGTTCAATATTTCCTATTGTCTTCGAAAAGGAAGAAAATGGCGTTTAATAGACATTCCATTCTATCTTACTCAATTTATAGAGTCTTGGAAATTAATAATGAATGTCATTTGACCATCAAGAGAATCAATTACATGAGTTCCACCACCATCACGGGATTTAACATTTTTCACTCGATCGTCTTTAGTTTCAACGATATGACCGGAATGAAATCGTTTGAGCATGTTTATTAGATAACGTACGAAATTTCAACTGGGAAATTGGGTTAGAAGATACGATTTACATATATATATATGTTGGCGTCCAATGTGAGATTCAGGCCAATCTAAGATCCGCCTAGGCGAAAGTGGAATTCCACATTGGACTAGTCCAAAGTCGGATTACTGCTATTTTACAGCGTAAAACTCAATTTACTTCACAAATTGATATGGCCCATAGGTAAGAGTAGGAGTATGAGCGACGTCGAGGTTTTCCTGTCAATTGCCGACTTCAAAATGAAAATTGAGGCCGATTTCCGATTACTACGTGACTTTTACTAAAAAGTTCTAGTTTTTTACTAAAACTTAAATAAAACTTTTTCTACAATTCAGATTTTCATTTTGAAGTCGGCAATCGATAGGAAAACCTCGGCGTCGCTCATACTCTTACTCTTACCTATGGGCCATATCAATTTGTGAAGTAAATTGAGTTTTACGCTGTAAAATAGCAGTAATCCGACTTTGGACTAGTCCAATGTGGAATTCCACTTTCGCCTAGGCGGATCTTAGATTGGCCTGAATCTCACATTGGACGCCAACATATATATATATATATATATATAGTTTCTTTACCAATCAGAATAAAGTCTAACAGTTTCTCTACCGTCAATGTCTACAAAAATTTGAATTTGAATTTAAATCGATTTAACTGTTTTAAATTTATCGCCGTTAGAAACGTTCGAACAAACAATGAAACACGTGACTATTTCTTCGCTTCTCATAATGAAAATAAAATTCTATACCCTTGAATATGACTAAATGTTTTCTTTTAAGCAACGAACCGAATAAGAGTATACAAGAAGGACAATATATAGAAAAACAAAAAAATAATTCATCAATCGCTCTAGTCTTCTTCATCAAATCTACTGACATGATATGTTTAAATTGTGCTTTCGAAGTAAAGTGTCATAATGGAAGTGGCATAAGCACTTCGAAAGTTTGGCTATGATCAACTTAATAGTTGCGTTGGAAAAGTACTTCATTGAATGAAATGGGTCGTATTTGTAACTTTGATAGACATAGTCTCGATTGAGTAGATCATCAGCTATCGCACAAAGAATTTTCTCATTTTCCAATGCAATGTCGTTTTCCTTCTCGTATGAAGAATACCTTCGTGGATTATCATAATAGTAAAGAAATTCAACGGGTTTGTCACCTTTTCGTTCGATTATAGAAGGCACGAGAAATCGTTTAATATGCTTGAGAATGATTTCCGGTGAAGTCTTCAAATCTTCATATCGAACAACTATATGTGATCGTTGAAGTTTTTCATATTCATCACATAGTCGTGCGTAGAGTGATACCATCAATTGGATTCTTTTAGTATACATTTTGTTCGTCGAATTCGAATCATCTCTCTCAAGATGATCAAGTTTGTTCACATGAGTCTTCATAAGCTCAAATTGATGGAAAGATAGAATTGCATCGAAAGGGTTTCGAATTAGAAAGATGAATTGGTCATAGCGGAATCGTTGTGGTTCTAGCAAGATTAATGATCGAAGATTTAGCAGGTGAGTCTTAATTAGAAACACATTCACTCGATCACATTCCGCATGCAGAGTTTTCTCCAAGTACTTGTCACAGTAGATAGATGATGTCGAGTAACCGGTTGATTTTTCAATTAAATTTCTCAGCCAAGTATTTCCTGAGCGAGGAAATGAAATGAGTGCGGTACGCTTTATTTGTGAGTGATACGGGTGTAATCCGACGGTGTCTGCTGATACACATACTGCGTTTGTTTGATTCGTTTTTATATAGTCGATGAGCATTGTTCGTAGTTGAAATTGATCTTTATCATGTACTAGATCGTATGAATGGATTTTTGTCAGCGAAGACGAATCGTTCGACGACCGCCGATGTAAGTATTGCGATTGATTACAGCATGTTTCTACGTGTTGAAGAAAACGATCAATGATAATAAATACCGTACTGAATAAGCAAGCGTAACTAAGAATAAGTTTGCATTTACGAGACAGTGTATACATATTGAAATAAAGATACGTATCCAACTTGACAAAAAAAACAAATCAACTCAGAAGAAATGCACCCATAAAAGTCGTATGATTTCTTTTCTAGTTTGATTTACTCCCGTCTGACAGTGTGCCGAGTACGAAATAGAATTCAACAACAAGTGTACTCAACAAACACGTGTGAATTTATATTTTACTTATTGAAAAAAAAAGCTGCAGATTGCACAAGGTTAAGGAGTAGGCAGAATTGATTATAGAAATTTAGTTAGATACAGTACACAAATCATGATCGCAATCAGAAGGTAAAAGTACGGTTTACCGTTCTCGACATTGTTATTATTTTTGCAAAACAGAATGCTAAACAATTTGATGAACAAGAGTTCAATGGGACATACGATGTCAATCATTTCATTGAAATATAGGCTTGATGAAGAGATTACTGAACTATTCATTGATAAATAATTAAAGAAAACTAATATATATATAAATTTATTCAGCCTATAGAAATGAAGATATACTCTGAATCAAAAGAAGTTCATTAAAATAATATTGGAATGTCCACTACTCAACAAAAGACTTTGAACAATATACCGCTTCCGTTTTTTTCCTTAAATGTCACGCATTCAATAATCAAAATTTATCTGATGTTATAACTGTGTCTAACAGGTACTTTTAGTTTTAATTACAACAAAATACTGTTATCTCATGAAACATACTCTTCTCTTCGTTTCCATTCTAGAAGTATTATAAATTACATACTAAATGAGGTAAATACAAAAGATTTTACTAAGCGAGAAGTTTATTCACTGATGCATCGTTGATATATCATGTCGTAGGTAAAGTAGATTAACTTTCATCCACCTAGGATTTTTTAATACAACTAGAAATTGGTAGACTCCTGTAAAACAGTTCACTCGTTGGAGGATAAATATGAAAGTACGTTCGTGTGGAGCTCAACATATAGAAGTAAGCCTTGTTGCATTTTCTCATTTTTTTACTTCAATTAAGCTGAAGGAAGACACACATTAAGGCCTTGTTACACTGATAAAAAGCCGATCTCAGTGTATTATTTTATATCCGTAATCTTAGAAAAGCGTCCTGTCCTATTAGCGAGAGTTTACTTGAAGTTCTTTCCTAGCATACTTCAAAATATGTCGAAGATCAGACATGTAAAAAACTTTCATATGAATTATTTTTAGATTGTAAAACAACAGAAAAGAAAAACAAACTGCGAGCGTCATTTGCTACTTTTTGCATAAACTATCATGTCAAATCCGCTTATTTCATCACTAACTCTTGTTATATCTCAAATATATGTTTACATGGGTACAATAATAACCATTGCTGGCATCGTTGGCGGAGTCATCAATGTGATTATCTTTCTTAGCCTTCGAATTTATCGTGAAAGTTCAAGTGCATTTTATTTAACTGTTGTTTCGGTTGTTAATGTTGGACAATTATTAACAGGTCTTCTTTCTCGTGTGCTAATCAATGCAGTTGGAGTTGATTGGACGGAAACATCGTTGTTCTATTGTAAATTTCGGAACTATCTATTTCAAGCATGCGCAATTATTTCTCCAATGTGTTTATGTTTGGCTACAATCGACCAGTTTTTGTCAACATCGACATGTCCACAGTGCCAGCGATGGAGTCGCCCAAAAATAGCTTGTGGATTATCAGCACTGATGATTCTAATCTGGTGCATCTACGGTATTCCCTATCTGCTGTATTACAACCTAGTTTTAAAATCAACGGGAAATAAATTCAGCTGTGTAATTACGGACACCATTTTTAACAACTATTATAATGATTTCCATGTGCCGGTTTTGATGTGCGTCATCCCATTGATTATTACGCTCGTATTTGGCTGTCTAGCGTATCGTAATGTTAAACAGCATACTCATCAAGCAGTGCCTCTAGTTCGTCGACGACATGAAAAGCAATTAACGGTCATGGTGCTTGTACAAACAGTTTTTAATTTCTTTGCTACGACGCCGTGTTTTGTTGTACTGACCTTTGCATCACACACAACTCTAACACAAGATCCGCTTATAGCTGTTGAAGTTCGTTTAGCTATTGCGGTCTCAACTTGTTTTTATTATTTGTATTATGCGGTAGGTTTGAATTGTTGCTTCTGGAAAGAACTAATCGTGCTCAAAGCTGTTTTTCTTCTTCTAGATTCCATTCTACATTTACATTTGCGTGTCTGACCGATTCCGTAAACAAGTTCATTATGTTTTCTTTGGCATTTATCGAAATCTATGGCGAAAACTAACTCAAAATGAAGTAGCACCAATGAATGATGTACAAAATATAACGGTTGAACCAAGTACTTTAAATGTAACTTGATACTAGAAACATTCTGCGCACTTCATTGACTTCTATTCTTTTTTAAACCCATTATAGCGTGATGTCCTTTTTTGTTATTAATTAAGCACTATTATATACGGATTTCATGATGTATCATAATATGAAAAATAACACGAACGCTTTCTTCCTTCCGTTACAACCGGCATTGACACAGTCACTTTTGTTCCAGCTGTTAAAAAGTAAACACTAAATTTCATGTCGACTTCCAGTTCAAACAATTACATATCTCAAAGAACACGGTACGCTGTTCTCATGAACTCAATCATATTCGTCAAGTTATAAAATGCAGATAATGAAACAGTTTAATTGAATATGAGTCCTTGCGTTCTCCAATTATTGTTTGCATTATGGGAGTATTTCGTGTGCCTTGCATTTCTGTATTGATGAAGAAATGATTTTCAAAGCACCGCAAAATAGCTTTTAAGAAGAACAACGATGCGTGATTAATCTCGTGATATAAATACGCTCTTTATTAGTTTCAAAAATATCAAAAAGAAAAATATATGCACTGATGGACTAAATCGAAGAAGAAGCGATTTTTTATACTGAGATTTACATAGAAAATATGCACATGTAAACATTCTTAGGTTTCTCATGTATTTATGCATAAGTTACAGTTGCAAACATATGTACTTATCGGTAAAAAAGGTCCTCTCGTCCTTCTGTATCGGTATGATTGCTGTATTTCTTTTCATCTAAGTCAAATAACATATTCATGCGTATTCACCTACTTCTGCTTCCGATATCTCCTATCCTTTTTGCATGTGCAGAATTTGTGCCGTATCCAACTGATTACGATGCGTACAAATTGAAAATAGCTGCCAATAATCTATAAATTGTTGAAGCGCAACATGATTATACACAATTTTTTGTTTTATTCTCACCATACACTGACGATGTCAACGCGAAGAGTGCCCGCTCTTGTCTAATTACATGTCTATGTGATCGCAGTTGGTCGCAACACATTACAATATAACATATTCTTCGTTGGTGAAATACTTGATCTAGATGACAACATTCCAGTCGAAAATTGCACATCCGTAGGCGTTCCTAGTTATACCGGTCCAAATGATACAATTGATTATGATGCTGGCTTGAATATTGCTATGCAGTTGGTGCCGAGTGCTTTTGACCATCAATAACGTTTGGTGTTGATAGCTGATCCTTCTGGGTCAGTTGCATATAGTTTCTCTGATACAGCAGCTACAAACTGTTTGATTGCTCACCCAAACAATTCCCTCCCGGCCTCCAAAACGTTTCTTCTCATTGCGATTGACTATGATGATAGATGTAGTCTCATCGCTGGGTATACTGATAGAAATTCTTGTCGATGTTTATTCGACAAATCAAAAATGGAGCTCTTCGAAAATCTACATCTACATATGATAGTCGATTAACAAACACTTCGACGCCTGTCTCCATCTTCCCTAATATTCAACAACAACTATACAGTTTTATGTCTCCTGTCTTTCTTCATATAATTACCTCCTCAATCCATCTAGTTCTTCTCGACGAACTCGGATATCTGTTTGTTATTCTCTCAGTAGATCGTCGCTACTATTCTTCAACAATTGGAGCTAGCACTGCGGAAATCATGCCCGTATTCTCAACACAAATAACGTGCGCTTCTGGAGCAGATGAAAATGTCACCGGAATTTGTTTATGTCGACTTTGTCTAGCCGTTACAAAAAAACTGTTAGTGCCAATGTGACACTTACAACTTGTGTCAATTGTACAACCAACGGATTCTGTCCACTGGGTTTGTCGAGTGATCTTTTTACCAATAATCAACTGGCGAATATAACTCACGCAGTTGTCCATTCTGAATCACTTGATATAACTGGACTTGATGATATTCTCTTTCTGTCACTGCTATAATCGTTCTTATTAGCATTATAATGATTTCAATCAAATTTCATGTTAAGAATCCATTCAGTGTCAGACATTATAAAACATTCGAGAAGGTTTTCAGACGACCAAATCTGATTCGGGACAGACATATGTAGGGTGGTAGTCTTGCAACAGTTTCAGTTTTAATTCTCATCATTGCTTGCTTTGTGTTCAGTGCTAAATAGTATGCCTCGTATCCAATCGAACCAGCCGGACCTTCAACATATATGTGTGATCAAAGTGTACGCAACGCACAGTTTTCTTCAATATATGCAAGATATGATTGACATATTGAATATTGCGTTTCTCAACACAGCTTCAAACTGTACATCCAAAACGGTGACATTAAACTATCACTTGGATACCTATTCTATCTAGTATTCAATGCGATTTGTCGAATTAGATTATCTCATACAGCACTCTATTACTGTTCCGACCAATCGCTGTACAATTCAACTTGCCGAATATTTGTAGAATTGGTAGCATTTGGATTGGTTTAAATGCGTCAGGAAATATTAAATCGAGTACAGTAGTACTTCGGGACTTGAATTTTTCTCAGAATGGTCATATTCTATAGGACAAAATACATGGATCATTCTGCAATTAACCAAAGTTATCAACACTACCAATTCCCTTGTGGGCAGTGACGATGATATGTTAAGTGACTATCTGACAGCATCACCTGATGGATAAAAAATCTAACGTTAGTCTTCAGCGAACCACCATACTTTATATCGAACGAACAATCGCCTATCGCTCGATTACCTGGAATGATCTTTCATAGTTTTTCTCTTTATACCAACGATTATATTGGAATGCTTGTCCTTCTATTTATTACAATAAAACTATTCATCTTTCCATTAGTGCACATACTAATTGACAAACGTAACAAAGATGCAGATGTATCCGCGAAAGTTTCAACGAACAATCACCTCCAACGACAAAAAATTACCGATCGTATCATTGAGAGATACAGCTACCTTTTTTTTAAAATTAATCTTGCTACTATGTTATAACGAAAATAACAATAAAAACGGTAAATGACGCATTTTTGTTCTAGTACTGGCTCGCAGTGGGCGACTAAACCGTTGAGGAAAGAAATGCTCACATCATTTAAATGATGCGGTAATATCAAAACGAACAGTATGTTTTTTACCAGAGGCCGTTTGGAAAGTGACATTTTTGTATATGTGATTGTTTTCTCTAAAAGTTTCCAAATGGCGTATTGTATAACTGCGATGGTGTTTCACCAACCAATCAGCTACTATGTTGCTCACATTGTCTAAATCGTTCTCTTTAACAATCACAGTTAGAGGAGATTGTAATTTATCTACAACATATTGTTTTCGCTCTCGTCGTACCCATAAATCGAAAAGTCTATGAAAAAGAAGAAAAAAACATAAGTTCCATAGTCTAATAATGTCGATCTATAAATCAACTTACTTAAACGACATATTGTTGAGATTGATCNACAAAACTTAAACTTCAGACTTTGCTCTTTCCAACAAAAATACATTGAACTAGTTTAGAAGTTCGCAGAGTGATTTAATACACTCAGACATTTGTGCAAAGACTTTTGCATCGCATGTTATATGCACTGATGGACTAAATCGAAGAAGAAGCGACTTTTTATGCTGCGATTTACATAGAAAATATGCACGTGTAAACATTCTTAGGTTCCTCATGTAGATATACATAAATTACGATTGCAAAAATATGTGCTTATCGGTATGATTGCTGTATTTCTTTTCGTCTCCGTCAAACCATATATTCATGCGTATTGACCTACTTCTGCTTCCGGTATCTCCTATCCTGTTTGCATGTGCAGAATTCGTACCGTATGCAACTGGTTACGATGTATATGAATTGAAAATAGCTGCTAATAATCTACAATTGATGGAACGCAACATGATTATACACAACTTTTTACTTAATTCTCACCATACACTGACCGTGTCAACGTGAATAGTGTCCGTTCTTGTCTAGATCAATCACAGTACGTCTATGTGATTGCAGTTGGTCGCAACACATTAATACAATTGACTGTGACGCCAGCTTGAATATTGCTATGCAGTTGATACCGAGTGCTTTTGACCATCAATAACGTTTGGCGTTGACAGCTGATCCTTCTGAGTCAGTTGCATATAGTTTCTCTGAGTTTGAGTGCTAATCCAAACAATTCCATCTCGCCTTCCAAAACGTTTCTCCTCATTGCGGTTGACTATGATGATAGACGTAGTCTCATCGCTGGATATACTGATAGAAATTCTTGTCAATGTTTATTCGACAAATCAAAAATGGAGCTCTTCGAAAATTTACGTCTACGTATGATAGTCCATTAACAAACACTTCGACACCTGTCTCCTTCCTCATATAATTACCTCTCCAATCCATTTAGTTCTTCTCGATGAACTCGGATATCTGTTTGTTATTCTCTCAGCAAATTGTCGCTATTATTCTTCAACAATTGGACCAAGCGCTGCAGAAGCCATATCTGCATCCTCAACACCAATACTATGCACTTCTGGAACAGATGAAAATGTCACCGGAATTCGTTCATGTCGACTTTGTTCAGCCGATACCAAACTGTTAGTACCAATATGACACTTACAACTTGTGTCAATTGTACAACCAATGGATTCTGTCCACTGGACTTATCGAGTGATTCTATTACCAATGACCATAACGACGAATATAACTCAAGCAGTTGTCTGTTCTGAATCACTTGATATAACTGGACTTAACGATGTTCTCTTTCTGTCACTGCTATAATGATTCTTATTAGTATTATAATTATTTCAATCAAATTTCATGTTAAGAATCTATTCAGTGTCAAACACTATAAAACATTCGAGAAGGTTTTCAGACGGATAGATCTGATTCGGAAGGGACATATGTAGGATGGTGGCCTTGCAACACTTTCAGTTTTAGTTCTCATCATTGGTTTTGCTGTGTGTTCAGTGCTAAATAGTATGCCTCGTATCCAATCGAAATAGTTTAGCCTTCAGCATATACATGTGATCAAAGTGCATGCAACGTACAGTTTTCTTCAATATACGCAAGATATGATTGACATGTTGGAAGAACAAACAGCTACATTGAATATTGCGTTTCTCAACACAGCTTTAAACTGGGGCACATCCAAAACGGTGATATTAAGTTATCTCTTAGGCGCTCATTTCATCTAGTATTCAATGCAGTTGGTCGAATTATATTGTGTCTCATACAGCACTTTAATACCATTCCGATCAATTACTGTACAATTCACCTTGCCGAATATATACAACTGGTAACGTTCGGATTGGTTTAAATGCACCGGGAAATATTAAATCGAGTACAGTAGTACTTCGAGACTTGAATTTTTCTCAAACATTTTCTCAGAATGGTCGCCTCTAGGACAGAACCCATGGATCATTCTGCAATTAACCAAAGTTATCAACACTACCAATCCACTTGTGGGCAGTGACTTCATATCGAACGAACAATCGCCTATCGCTCAATTACCTGGAATGATCTTTCGTAATTTTTCTCTTTATATCAACGATTATATTGGAATGTTTGTAGTTCTATGTATTATAATAAATCTATTCATCCTTCCATTAGTGCACATGCTAATTGACAAACGTAACAAAGATGCAGATACTATCCGCGAAAGTTTCAACGAACAATCACTTCCAACGACGAAAAATTATCGATCGTATCATTGAGAGATACGGCTACCTTTTTTTTTAAATTAATCTTGCTACTATTTTATAACCAAAATAACAATAAAAATAACAAATGACGCATTCTTGTTCTCGTACTGGCTCGCAGTGGGCGACTAAAGCGTTGAGGGAAGAAATGCTCGCGTCATTTAAATGCTGCAGTAATATCAAAACGAACAGTATGTTTTTTACCAGAGGCCGTTTCGAAAGTGACTCGTTTGTATATGTGATTGTTTTCTCCGAAAGTTTCCAAATGGCGTATTGTATAACTGCGATAGTGTTTCGCCAACCAATCAGCTACTATGTTGCTCACATTGTCTAAATCGTTCTCTTTAACAATCACAGTTAGAGGAGATTGTAATTTATCTACAACATATTGTTTTCGCTCTCGTCGTACCCATAAATCGAAAAGTCTACGAAAAAGAAGAAAAAAACACAAGTTTCTAGTCTAACAATGTCGATCTAAATCAACTTACTTAGACAACATATTGTTGAGATTGATCACCNGCGTTGTAGACTGTGTAAATACGTAATTTAGTTGGAAAAATGTCTACTGACGGCTACGGTCAGAGAAGATTCAGTTCAGTAATCACGAATGACGTCGAATAAGGAAGAGAGTGTAATGACTCGATATGAAGCAATCACATTGATATAAACAGAACTGGATAAAATATGTAATTAGTTTTCGTATGTTTACCCATTTCTTATAATAGACGACAAACGTCTTCAGTTATGATCACGAGTGCATCGTCGTTGATTCAGCAATTCAAAGAGATATCGTTAGTAACTATCAGAAACAATAGTTCGAGTTATATATTTACTATGATTTTTTCTCTCTACTGAAAGGGGGATATACACAGAATTTGAATTGAAGTTTGTCCGTTCGTTCACGTACTTTATGCTGATGAAAATACCATATACATATTGCTGACTAAGAAAGTTTATTCAAAAGGTAATCGCGGTCGAAGATCACGAATCTGAGGTTAGTTCTTTTCTATTCATCAGGCTTCGACTTCTTCCTTTCTCTTTCCAAAAGAGATATTTTTCTGTATCTTTAATAGAATCTTTTATAGAATATAGTGATTTGGACAATATTCCTGGATGTGATATGCACGGAGGTAATAATTTAGGAGTTTACATAAAAAGATTTAGTATATCTTACCTTATGATAGTTATAACTCAAGAAATCAGAACAAGCGGTAAGAACTTAATATCATTATTGCATTATTTGTCAAGTGCGATGTCTTATATTTTTTGATAGAATTTTAGCCGGAAATATGTAGGAACAAGATGTGTTCGTCAGGGGAACTTCATCTTGTTAGCTACAGAAACATTGACTACACAAATAGTCATGAGATGCCTCATTCGACTTATATTATAAGTCGACCCCCGACCGGCTAATATCAATTCGAATATAATTAGATCTCTATATCACTCTTATAACAAGTGACTAGATAGGAATAGGAATAGATTGAGTTTCACTTATACCTATACCCTCATACCGACACTGCTACCTTCAACCTCACCCACACACGCATATCTTGAAGGTATGGATGCGAGGGTGTACGGGCATAAGTCAAACTAAATCTTTTTCTATTCCTCTGTTTTTGTAAGCGGCAACAAGGTAAATAGTCAGTATTTAAATGTATGTGATCAGAAGATTTTGATGAGTATTGGATGAGAATGATTAGTAAAAAGATTGAATCGTCGAGCAAGTTATCAATGATCAGTGACTGTTGGATGTGATCCGTAATTGAATTATTTGATCATCAAAATATAGAATGTATTGGTGTGCAAAGTAAATTATCAGTACTTAACTGTGTTTGATCAGTGAACCATCACATGTTTATCAATGTTCATCGTTCTGGAACGCCCATCGATTATTATATATCGGCTGACCTAGTGATAGATCGATAGATGTGTGATCTTCCTTGATTGCTATTCCCGTTTATCAGGCAAATATGTTCAGGACATCTTCCCTGAATCGTTTTTCTACGTACCTCTATATAAATACATCATTTTATCAGTCAAAGTAAGTAATTCCAACTTATATACATCATTGTAACTTTTGATTGGAAAGTTATTTAGACCTGCGGTTTTCACCATTCGTTAGAGGAGGGTCGGAGGCAGATACCTATGCGGGAAAGTCACCAGTCAAAGCTCTTCTTATAGTGGACTCTCGCTGACGAAATTTATCAGGTGTTAGCAGACCTTTCTAAGGACTTTTTTTATGATGCTGGTACTCCAACATGCCCACTGTACGTTGGTATCGACGGAATTTTTCTACTTTCCTTCCTGGAAATACCAGTGATATTTTAACATTGAAATTATACGAGGAATTTCTCACTAAGAAACGAAATTTTCCTAAACATATATTCAGATTACAACTTTTTTAGTTCACTTGATCTTATAATCTTTCAATTTCTTATAAAATCTTCTATAGCAATCGAGATCCTGTTGTTGATACACAAAAACGTATCGNGCATATATTCTTATATAGATTCTATGTAGATGCAGAAATCGTCACAGTTTAATCATTGCTTAGTTCAATAAAATCAGATCTTCAAAGTGAAACTGTCAGTTGTGAAAGAAAAATTCGATATCTGTGTTGAATATGATGATATACTCATACAACTGATTTCGATCTTTAATCAGTTTAATTTTTGACACATGCGATGAACGTGTCATGACCGAATCACATATACTATCCGCTGAAGAACCTTTTATTTACACACCATTCAATGCAATTGAGCAAAGTTTATTTTCTCTTTTTCTTAAAGTTGCGAATATAATTGTTTTATTAAAAACTAAGAAACGTATAAACACACGTTTCATACAATCATTGATTGTAGCATTTTGCTGAATTTTCATGAATTCAGGTCAATGCATGTGTTGATGTACTCTATTATGTATCGAAAGCAGAAACTTTCAATTACAAAAGTAAAAATCTAGTATTTCATTACATGCACAAATGTATGTGGATTATACAATTTCTACTATCGAAATTTTTATAAAAGGCAGGTGGAAGAAATCTTTGTAACTTTTGATTGGAAAGTTATTTAGACCTGCGGTTTTCACCATTCGTTAGAGGAGGGTCGGGGGCAGATACCTATGCGGGAAAGTCACCATTCAAAGCTCTTCGTACAGTGGACTCTCGCTGACGAAGTTTATCAGGTGTTAGTAGACCTTTTTAAGGACTTTTTTTATGATGCTGGTACTCCAACATGCCCACTGCACGTTGGTATCGACGGAATTTTTCTACTTTCCTTCCTGGAAATACCAGTGATATTTTAACATTGAAATTATACGAGGAGTTTCTCACGAAGAAACGAAATTTTCCTAAACATATATTCAGATTACAATTTTTTTAGTTCAGTTGATCTTATAATGTTTCAATTTCTTATAAAATCTTCTATAGCAATCGAGATCCTGTTGTTGATACACAAAAACGTATCGAATTAAAATAATTATGAATGAGAGAATACTTTTTTTTCTGTGTATTCTACTACTCGTCATCCGAATCTGTTTCTTCACTATCTGATTGTAAATAAGGTTCGACGTCTTCCTCCATAATTGTATCAGCTGTTTTGTACATTTCTTCAATTTTACTAACATGGTGAAAATACGAAGTTGCACGTTTATCATCCATTGCGACCATAAATTCCTCAATCAGTTGTTTCACATCATCCTGACGAAACGTCGTGTTTTGATCACGAACGAATTGCTTGAGACTATTCCACGACAATTCAATAGGATTGAGGCTACAATGTAGTTTTGGTAAACGAAATATTCCTATACCATATTTTTTTCCAATTTGATCACTCTATTCAACAAAATAATAAGGAACAACATAGTGTTAAAATCTCGAAATAGGAGTTTAAAATGGCTTACAATATATTCTTTAGGTGGACAATTGGCACACGCGAGCTCTAACAACTGAGCTTTGATGAATTTTTCCGAAAAATTAATTTTGTGATCTTTTAACCATTGTTGAATTTCTCCCTTTGGCGAAGCACGTTTCGGAATCACTGATTCTTTTGTGAGTTTATTGTGCCAAGTCGCGTTATCTAGACAGATAGCAATTCGATCTTTCTTTCCTAAGAAGAAAATGTCAAAAATCATTAGAAAATTCGACTCAAAATGCATCCGCTTACCAATCTCCTCTCTTAAGTTGCGCAAGTTGAATCCATATTATGATCTTCTGTACAAGTCCAAATATCAACTGATGGAATATGATAACCATTGACATCTATTAGTGCTGATACCGCCAGACGGGATCCTGTGAACAAAACAAATAATGACGTGTAAAAGGATACTTTACGAGTGATTTTATCGCTTACCTCTTCCACCACCTTTTTTGATTTAACCTTCGCCATTTAAAGTCCAAATAGATCGTTTAACTTCTCGAAGATTTATCCAAGTTTCATCGTGATAGTACAAATGAACATTAGCTGCTCGAAGTTCTTCTAGAGTCTGAAAATATTTCGCTCTNCGCTGACGAAATTTATCAGGTGTTAGCAGACCTTTTTAAGGACTTTTTTTTATGATGCTGGTACTCCAACATGCCCACTGCACGTTGGTATCGACGGAATTTTTCTACTTTCCTTCCTGGAAATACCAGTGATATTCTAACATTAAAATTATACGAGGAATTTCTCACTAAGAAACGAAATTTTCCTAAACATATATTCAGATTACAACTTTTTTTAGTTCACTTGATCTTATAATCTTTCAATTTCTTATAAAATCATCTATAGCAATCGAGATCCTGTTGTTGATATACAAAAACGTATCCGATTAAAATAATTATGAATGGGAGAAGACATTTTTTTCTGTGGATTCTACTACTCGTCATCCGAATCTGTTTCTTCACTGGCTGATTGGAAATAAGGTTCGACGTCTTCCTCCATAATTGTATCAGTTGTTTTGTACATTTCTTTAATTTTACCAACATGGTGAAAATACGAAGTTGCACGTTTATCATCCATTGCGACCATAAATTGCTCAATCAGTTGTTTCGCATCATCCTGACGAAACGTCGTGTTTTGATCACGAACGAATTGCTTGAGATTATTCCACGACAATTCAATACAATTGAGGCTACAATGTAGTTTTGATAAACGAAATATTTCTATACCATACTTTTTTCCCATTTGATCACTGTATTCAACAAAATAATAAGGAACAACGTAGTGTTAAAATCTCGAAATAGGAGTTTAAAATGGCTTACGATATATTCTTTAGGTGGACAATTCGCACACACGAGCTCTGACAACTGAGCTTTAATGAATTTTTCCAAAAAAATTAATTTGTGATCTTTTAACCATTGTTGAATTTCTCCCTTTGGCGAAGCACGTTTCGGAATCACTGATTCATTTGTGAGTTTATTGTGCCAAGTCGCGTTATCTAGACAGATAGTAATTCGTTCTATCTTTCCTAAGAAGAAAATGCCAAAAATCATTAAAAAATTCGACTCAAAATGCATCCGCTTACCAATCTCCTCTCTTAAAGTTGCGCAAGTTGAATCTAACCACGTGATAAAATGCGTTGAATCCATATTATGATCTTCTGTACAAGTCCAAATATCAACTGATGGAATATGATAACCACTGACATCTATTAGTGCTGATACCGCCAGACGGGATCCTGTGAACAAAACAAATAATGATGTGTAAAAGGATACTTTACGAGTGATTTTATCGCTTACCTCTTCCACCACCTTTTTTGATTTCACCTTCGCCATTTAAAGTCCAAATAGATCGTTTAACTTCTCGAAGATTTATCCAAGTTTCATCGTGATAGTACAAATGAACATTAGCTGCTCGAAGTTCTTCTAGAGTCTGAAAATATTTCGCTCTTGCTGCAACAAAAGCCTGTGAATCTAATGCAATTTTGATTTTTGATGTTCGTTGATATATGAAACCAAGCTAAAAAANAGAGCTTTGAATGGTGATTTTCCCGCATAGGTATCTGCCCTCGACCCTCCTCTAACGAATGGTGAAAACCGCAGGTCTAAATAACTTTCCAATCAAAAGCTACAAAGATTTCTTCCACCTGCCTTTTATAAAAATTTCGATAGTAGTAAGTCGACGAAGTTGTTCGTCATCATCCGCCGTCAGAGTCAGTTGTACTTCAAAGAGCTGACTGCTTTCGTCTATTCTCTTCAGTTGGTTGATGCGGAAGATGCTATGCATGGAAAAGAGTATCTCCGCTTCGGTTTGAAAATAGCTGGCGGATTGAATATCAGCGAACGGTGTTGACGAAATTGTCGGATCGACAGTTATGACGAAAAGAATTCCGACCATGTCCGTCTTCTTTGAAGAACCTTGAGCGAAGCTTAGAGAAACTAATCTTTCCTTACTAGTGGAAAGAAAATTGTTGAACGATATCAGTCCACCTTGTGCATTTTTCAGCTTCTCGAAATAGATTGTCGAGAGTCCTTGTCCTCGGTAAACGATAAAAGGCTGATCACGATACTGACCAATCTGCTCTTGGTGCAGTTGTTCAATTTGTCGATGGAGATCATGAATAAAGAAACCCATGTTGACGATTATGTCCGCCTCCAATAATCGGAGGGCTAGATTAAGCATCTGGTAAGTAAAGCATTCCCGGGTATACCACCAAATTGCCTTATTTGAACAATAACTCCGCTCAAATTCATCGATGATTGTCAATTCGCATAGGTTACCAGCATATTTTCTTCTGCAGTAGTTTATCAAGTCTTGACGAGATTGTTCATTGTGTTCCATATCAATCAAGGTGTTCTTGAATAATTGGGTGTACATAAACGAAGGCTCCAATTGATTTAAATCGGTAGTGGAGCTCATGTCATCCGAGACAACAAAGCTTACTGGTATGGCATCTTGATTGCATTGCTTGACGGAAGATCGGAGGGCCTCACAGATAGGTTGAATGTGGTTGTATACACCTTTGATCTTGGGCCACTTTGTAATCCACTGTTTGTGTGCTGTCTGATTACCACAAAATATGTAAATAGAATTCACCATTGCCATTGAATGAATTCGTGGCACTAACTCTTGTCCCATATAGCCTGAACTAATAACGAAGACTTCCTCCGTATGAATCCCTTGCAGAAAGTCCACACACTGATCTAGTTGGCTGAATATTGTTACATCATTGATCTCATTAC
>CAJNOJ010000210.1:0-57472 GCA_905250025.1 Adineta ricciae
ATTACATCGGAAAAATGACTGGATTTTATCGGATCCGATGGGAATCCGTCGGAGTTTGCCGGCGTCCTAACCACAGGATTCCGATAGGCGGTTCTGAATGTCGGAATGATCACGATACTGCAGAATTCTGGAGAATCCGACACTTTCCAACATCTGGAGCCGCCTGTCGGAATCCTGTGGTTAGGTTTCCAGGAACTTCCGACGAATTCCCCATCGGATTCGATGGGCTGAGTTTGACCTGGGTCGTTTTCAGAAAATCCTTAGTTTGATGGTGCTAGCTCGATGGTGCTAGCTTCACACCGATAGTTGGGTGCTTCATCTCCACAGTTATCTGCAGATAATACACGACTTTATGCTGCGACTCTAGCCGGAGATGTGTTCGACTTTCAATCCAACGATGGAACTGTGTTATGGTAACGTTCTTTGGCCAAACCAATCTTTTCGACAGTAGCCATTTGGAAAGAAAGATTTCTCGTAGTCGGATGCGTTGATCAAAAGCTTTACTGCTTGACTTGTGAGACTGGTGAACAGGTATGGATCCTTTATCTATAAACATTCTTTTTTGCAAAGAAGATATTTGACTTTGTTAACTATTCTAGAAATGGACGTTTGAAACGAATGGTCCAATCTTTTCCTCTCCATGTCTATTCGGTGATAAACTATTTATCGGTTGTCACGATGAATATCTCTACGCAGTCAACTTGTCAAATGAACAGCAAGGTGTCTTAGAATGGAAATATCGATTTCCATCAATGATCTATGCTTCGCCGTTCGTGTTCGATCATGGTCGAATGGTGATTGTTGGCTCAATGAATGGATGTTTACGTGCACTGACTAGTCAAACAGGTGAAATTTTGTGTGAAACGCAGATTCCCGGTGAAGGACTTTTTTCTTCACCAATTTGTTATCGTGATCGTGTTATTGTTGGTTCGCGTGATGATTATTTATATTGTTATACATTTCACGATTCGTCAAAGTGACATACTCGCAGCGTGTCGCTTGACTCATCGGTACTAATCGTGTGTGATATTGAAAATAAACAAAGAATTCGTTCGAGTTCTATTATAAGAAGTGAAGAATGAAAAATCCAACACTGATAAAACCATACAGGATATGAAAGACAAATACAAAGAGATTCGATTGGATTCAATGAAGAGAAGAAGTAGAAATACATTAAAATTTAATTTCAAACAAATTTTAAAACATTTGTTTGACGACGCTAAGCAAGTACGAAAGAGATCATGGAGCATGTAATGAGCACTGAGACAAGTCCGAGACCATACATGGATCGATTAACTCATGCGATTCTCAAAGAAGCATCAAAGAGTTTATTAGTGTCAAGTTTCGAGAGTTGTTCGGGTCTATTTTTGGGTTTTGTTTCGATAGGAAATATTACATGGATGTGAAAAGTCGTGAAGATGCGTTTGTTCTCGATGTGAATACGCCTGTTTGGGATCTATTACCGAAAAAATCAGTAAGTTAACGCAAATATGCTGTTTCACTGCAGAGTTTATTTAGAAATTCGTGTTCGGACCGAATAACAAACAGCATGCGGACAAACGTAGTTTTCAATACAAACCGAAACAGCTTGAGGTAATTTCGACAATGATCTTACGGAGATAGGATCAAATATTGAATTTTAGGGAACGTTACTTAGTCCTGAGAAACAAATGTATCGTGAAGAACTTCAATTTCATATGCGTTCGTATAGTTTTCTGGTAAGAAGAACAAAACAGATGAATTCGGTTTACTTTGTTGTGAAATCTTTTAGGGAAAAGAAAACCCTAAACTGTACGATGTTCCATTACGATCAAAACATCGATCCAGTTCGTTAAATGTACCTAAGCGTCAAATTCGGTCACGATCGGTGTTGAAGCTTTCACGAGATCATTTAATTGACAGCACGGTGGACATATTCGCATCGATGGTCACATCACGACGCTGCTTTCATGAAGCGAATCAATTGGCACGAACTGCCAGTCCGACTTCACGACAAATCGACTAGGAGCGAATCTTCCCAGGTGACCAAACCAAACATGACAAGCAATCTCTCATTTTAGCCATCGATTGAATATTGTCAATTCGAAAACTTTACTAAAACAATGAAAAAACTGTTCAAAGAGAACAACATGATTTCTGTGTCCGAGAAGTCTCTGTCATCAAAACTCACCTTTCTCTTCTAGTCAAAGACACACATGTATCCATCGACAAGCAAAGGTCTTCAATGTGGCTATAAGGTATCGACTACAATAGGTGCTTGTAAGATTGTGTCAACAAATGCACTAAAAAGGATCAAATTGTGTGGAACAAATGGACACGCAGCTTCCTATGAGCTTCCTATTGGGAAACACGTCATGTGCCACTTGTGACAAATAAAACTGATGTGTTTATCGTTCATGTGTTTGACATGGGTGTGCAGATGACAATCACAATCGAACATGTTGAGGGTGAATATGAGTAGGACTTGAAAAGGAGAATTATGTTCAATTCAGTTCACATGTTGCACTTCGGCGTTTGAATTAGAATTTTCTATCGTTCGTTCGTTACATAATTGTCACGCAGAGTCATTAAAAAAAATTGCGTACGTCGAGAGAGAAAGAAAGCGAACTTTCATTGGACTGCATCAAATAGTTTGATTTGTTTGATCAGAATAAGAATAACTGAGTTCTATCAAAACCCATGAAACATGGTTGTTTTTTTTTTCAAGTCTGTGTCATGAATTGGTAGAGCATGACGAGAGAAACCAGTCAAGTTTCGCCCCTCCGGAAGACTCTTGGACAGGCAGAGCCGCTTGAAAACCTTTAGATCATTTACAGGTATGATAAGAAAGACATAGTCCTCTTGACAAGTGCTGATCTTTGTCTTGAGCGAAGGATGAACCAGTACACGCACGATATTCGTTTGTGTGTTGACTAGATCAAAACCGTCACTACACAAAGCACAGATAACAGTTGACGAAGAAGATCTACAACAAAAAGTCAACAATCGGCGACTAGCGTCATCTACCGTGTACTTCTTTTCCATGGGGGAATGTTATCGATTTCGTTTTCATGACTTGACCAGGTCATTACTGGACACCACCTGTTCCCGACCGAGTTGCTTTTTTTTTCTAGATTACAATTTTCGTTCCAAAAGCATTTGCAGCTCTAAATGGCTCTTCACCAAAAAGTCCAGGAGTTCGAAGAGGTGAGTCAAATGATTTTTTTTCGGGCTCAAAGTTCAATTCTACATTTCTATCTCTTTAGACGATTCTTCTGTCCGCCGCCGATCCCGCCGATATAAGCCCAGGTCGATCATTCCGGCGACTGGATCCGTTTAAATCTGAGTCGATTTCGGTACAGCTCTTCTCGACTCCAGCACAGTTTTCACCGATTCCAGCAAGTTCCGACAGGTTCCTTGCCGCCGGATTCTGGCCGGAATTGAACAGGAAATATCCGGTCAGTTCCTGACCGTTTCCAGCTCGAAGTTTGCAGGAAACAGTCGGGAAATGGCTGGAACCTACGTTTGAACTTCCGGCCGGAACCGACCGTGCCATAATAACCTGGGAGTCTACAAAGAAAAAAGAAGAAGCTGCTCGTAAGATTAGGATTATGGTTGTCAATACATATCAGATTGTTTTTTAGGAAGAAATTAGCATATTAATCAATACAGGCGACAATGATCGACACGCAGTTCACCACCACACAGCCGATGAACATATAACGAATGAAGGGACGTGGCTACCATTTTTGAGTAAGTTAAATATACCAAAATAAATATCCATAGAAATTAGGCAAGAAATTCGAGCTGTACCTATGTGCAAAAGCTAAATTGTCCGCGATTGAGTACGGAAGTTTGAGTACACGACGTATAGATCATAGTCCGAGATGAAGCGATTTTCACTGTCTCAATTCGCCTGGTTTCGACCACATATCGTCTCGCGCTAGCTTGTGAGAGTTTTTGAAAAGTCTCTCTCACTTTGCCTCACTCGCGGTGTTCAGTAAGTGTTATAATTGACAGCAGGCAGATGACGTTTATTAATAATGAATTGTTCGTGTTAGCCAGTTGAGATGCACCACGTGGTTCTCAATCTGTATTACAATTCTTTTTTAGCAGTGAGAAAAGAAAATGTATTTATTGGAGAATGAACAAGACTATTTAGTTAAAGTTCAGAGTGGACGGGTATAACGCTGAGCAACGCAACTGAAAAGAAATAAACCGATTTCAGTTCAATTCTATTGAAATATATGATATCTGCCTCTAATTCGATTCATTTCTTATGGAAACTTTTTCCAGTTCAAGTCAGCTAACTTCGTGATTTGATCGAGTTTAATTTGAATTGACCGATTTTCGACTGAATCTTGCTGTCATAGCATACAGAGATTAAGAGGATCGACTGTGCGGTTCATAGACACATTAGAAAGCAAAGCAAAAAGTTTATTTCGCTGGATTGTAGCGTGACATAGTTTTATCTCACTCAATCAATAGAATATATTTCCGATTTGAGTGGAACTCAGTTGCGCAGCTCGGAGCATATACCTCTTTCTGTTTACAATATTTCTCTTCGTGAAGATGTTCGTAAGTGTGCAATTTAGCAAATCGATGACTACAGTTTCACTCAGTTATTGATTACAGCACTCTATCTCTTGTGGCGCTGAAGACACAAAATGATTGACTGTGTTTAATGTAGATTTATTCAGACATATAATCGATCTCGATCTGTCAGGGCATCCAGCACTATTGTCAAATAGTTTCATAGGAGTCTCTACTTCATTGAGATTGTTGTGAGCGTATTAGTAGCAGTTTTTCAATATTTCGACAGAAACTGAATATTTATAAGAAAAATCGAGGTGTCATCTTTCACTTCACTTCGTTCTGGACTTTAGTACAGTTATCTCCTTTCGTGTTCAAATTATGCTCAAGATGGAAGAAAAGATCTTTTTGGAGAGACGAAAATAAAATTACTGTTACTATTCTAACAGTTGATCAATCATTCTGTTAGAGATCGCAGAAAATTGACAAGCATCATTGCAGTTCTTTGGTCAGTGTCTACTAGTAGTCTACTTTGAGTGTCAGCTAGATCTTTTGGTTGACTTATTTTTTCAATTAACGATTGATGTGGCGATAGCAANAGAAAAAAGGGTTGATCTAGGGGTAGATCAGGTTGATGAACAAATTTTTCAGTCATAAACCCTTTTTGAGGGTTGATTAAACGCCGGATTTTTTTTAGAGTGTAGAGCATTGTCCTTCAAGATTCTCTATACCATTCGAAACAAATGATTGGCATTCTAACATGATTCAGGTTTTACTCATCTGATGAGCCATAGTCGAGGATGAGCGGAGTGAGCATCCTCTGTGAATTGGTATGCGTTGCATAGATTGAACATCCCGAGTCGACCAATCCCATACTCGGATTCCCGGTGACGGATCCTTTCGGATTCAACATAAGATCCTATAGTTTCCCAATAACGAATTTCAACGGGTGCGACAGGTAACCAAAAGACCATCATAACTTAAAACTTGAAAAAGAATGGACGCTTGTAGAATATCTCTTGATTGATGAAATGAGTCTGGTTGGATTGATTTTACTCGGCAAACTCAATCGAATTCTTTGTGCCACTAAACATGTCGATCCGCAAATTCCATTCGGTGGTATAAACGTGATATTCTTTGGTGATTATTTACAGTATCGGCTTGTATACGTTGCCCCATTACACACCGACTTTTCATCGGAAAACAGAAAGAAATCCAACAACGTGTGGTACGTTCTTTAGTTCTACAAATTAGTTCTGTGGTCAAACTTGCTCAACAGATGTGAACAGAAGACACGATATCATCAGTTACTTGAACGACTTCGTCAAGGTCAATATAGTTATGAAGATAATGAATTATTATTGACGCGCGTTGCCGGACAGTCATCAGTATCTCTTCATGAACCACCATGGAATCAAGTAAGATATATTTCTCTGTTCTAAATAAACATTTTTTCTATGTTTTTTTTTGTTTTAGGCTCCCATGCTTGTGTTTAGAAATGAAATATGTACGCAACTGAATCACAGGTCGGGAATTCATAATGCAATACAGACAGGTTGCGATCCAATGGTATGTATTGCTCAGGACTTTTGTAAAAGCAAACCTCTGGAAGAGCCGGCACCTCTTAAAAAATTATTGGAATTATCAGATAGTAAGACTGAACACTTATCGAGATTGTTACCGTTAGTTCCTGGAATGCCAGTTATTCTTACACAAAATATTGCTATTGAACTCGGATCAATTAACGGCATGAATGGAATATTTGGACAACTAGTTTATGATACTGATTCAATCTCAACAGACAGTCTATCAACAACGTTTCCAATGAACACTACATATGTACACAAGCCAATATATGCATTGGTCGAAATTAGCAAATCAAAAATTGAATGTAATCTTCAAAAACTCCAACCAAAACTTATTCCAATACCAATAACGGAACAAATATTTCAGGTAGATGTTTCTGATATTCTTCCGAGTGTCAAAAGCAAATAAAAAAAAACTAGAAAGGCAATGTTATCGATTAAGGGGCACACATTACTGTAACGACAAACTGGTTGAGTAGCTGACCGCTTCTCACGGTATAGATGTTTATTGACTACTCTACATGACCAGAATGTATCTCTTTCACAATAAGACACGCGCTTATATAGAGAAGAGGAAAGAGAGAGATGACCCGGAGATAGTATGATATAGAGGTGAGAGGATAAAGAACAGAAAGAGATGAACGATATCATTATCGTTACAGGTATCAATGTAGATAAGTGCCTGATTAATTGAGGGTGATTTTTCTAAGACTCATCGATGATATTCGCTCGGCTATCATTCTCCGATTGACTAGGATGAAAAGAGAAACGTGAATTTTTGCGAAGTATTATTACTTCTATTGTACAGTAAGATCTAACATTACTAATTTGATCTTTTTCTGTGTCAGGAAAGCTTTTCACACTTGGGCCCAACTGGATTCATCTTATTTCCAATGAACATTCGAAATCCGATTGATGTACAGATGTTACAATCGGTGAGTATTTTAGTTTCTACTCGACGTCCACCACAATATCTTAATCCATTAAGTATCTTTTTCTTGCATCCAAATCTACAATACCAGTAACCCGCAGATCTAAATCAAATCGAACGAAGAGCACAGTGGATTATTGTACATGATCCGTTGTTCGAATGGTGAAGTCTATTCAACGTTTCAATGTCAAAGGATTGATCAAGACAATACCTTGTATTCATTCATTCCTTGATCTGGTGTATGTCGGAGCGCTCGACCAGCATCTTCATGCCATTCACATTCAAGTATTTCTTTCTCGTATGAGCAGGATCGTGTAATAAATATTGAGAATTTTAGGAACATTCGTCGAAATGTATTTAGAAGTTCAGTTTGAACAGCAGTTGTGCTTCATCTCCACAGTTATCTGCAGATGACACGCGACTTTATGCTGCGACTCTAGCCGGAGATGTGTTCGCCTTTCAATCAAACAATGGAACTGTATTATGGAAACGTTCTTTGGCCAAACCAATCTTTTCAACAATAGCCATCTGGAAAGAAAGATTTCTCTTAGTAGGATGCGTTGATCAAAAGCTTTACTGCTTGACTTGTGAGACTGGTGAACAGGTATGCACTTTGTCTATGTACAACCTATTTCGCAACGAAGATATTTGACTTTGTTAACTATTCTAGAAATGGACGTTTGAAACGAATGGTGCAATCTTTTCCTCTCCATGTCTCATCGACGAAGAACTGTTTATCGGTTGCCATGATGAATATCTCTACGCAGTCAACTTGTCAAATGAACAGCAAGGTGTCTTAGAATGGAAATGTCGATTTCCATCAATGATTTATGCTTCGCCGTTCGTATTCGATCATGGTCGAATGGTGATTGTTGGCTCAACGAATGGATGTTTACGCGCACTGACTTGTCAAACAGGTGAAATTTTGTGTGAGACGCAGATTCCCGGTGAAGGACTTTTTTCTTCACCAATTTGTTATCGTGATCGTGTTATTGTTGGTTCGCGTGATGATTATTTATATTGTTATACATTTCACGATTCGTCAAAGTGACATACTCGCAGCGTGTCGCTTGACTCATCGGTACTAATCGTGTTTGATATTGAAAATAAAGAAAGGATTCGTTCGAGTTCTATTATAAGAAGGGAAGAATGAATGATTCAACGTTGATGAAACCATACAGGATATGAAAGACAAATAGAAAGAGATTCGATTGGATTGAATGAAAAGAAGAAGTAGAAATACATTAAAATTTAATTTCAAACAAATTTTAAAACATTTGCTTGACGACGATGAACAAATACAAAAGAGACTATGGAACACGTAATGAGCACTGAAACAAGTCCAAGACCATACATGGATCGATTAACTCATGCGATTCTCAAAGAAGCATCGAAGAGTTTGTTAGTGTCAAGTTCCGAAAGTTGTTCGAGTCTATTTTTGGGTTTTGTTTCGATAGGAAATATTACATAGATGTGAAAAGTCGTGAAGATGCGTTTGTTCTCGATGCGAATACGCCTGTTTGGGATTTGTTACCGAAAAAATCAGTAAGTTAACGCAAATATGCTGTTTCACTGCAGAGTTTATTTAGAAATTCGTGTTCGGAGCGAATAACAAACAACATGCAGACAAACATAGTTTTCAATACAAGCCGAAACAGCTGGAGGTAATTTCAATAAAAATCTTACGGGCATACGACCAAATGTTGACTTTTAGGCAACGTTACCTAGTCCTGAGAAACAAATGTATCGTGAAGAACTTCAATTTCATATGCGTTCATATAGTTTTCTAGTAAGAAGAACAAAACAGATGAATTCGATTTACTTTTTTGGGAAATCTTTTAGGGAAAAGAGAACCCTAAACTGTGCGATGTTCCATTACGATCAAAACATCGATCCAGTTCGTTAAATGTACCTAAGCGTCAAATTCGGTCACGATCGACGCTGAAGCTTTCCCGAGATGAACGAGATCATCTGATTGATAATACAGCAGATATTTTCGCATCGATGGTCAACTCACGACGTTCCTTAATCTCTCATTTTAGCCAGCGATCGGATATTGTTGATACGAAAACTTTACCAAAACAAAGCAAAAATTCGTCGAACAAAACAACATCATTTGTATGTACAAAACATTCTTTCTCATCAAATTCCAAGTTTCTCTTGTAACCAAAGATACACAACTGTCCAGTGATAAACAAAGGTCTTCAATGTGATTACAAAGTAACGATTACAACGGGCAATTGTAATGGCGCGTCGACAAATGCACCAATACGAATCAAATTGTATGGAACAAATGGACACACAGCTTTCCACGAACTTGTCCATTCCGAAACACATCATGTGCCATTTCTTAAAAACCAAACTGATATGTTTATAGTTCATACGTATCACGTGGGTATGTTAATGGGAATTACAATTGGACATAATCGGAAGGATATGAGTAGGAATAGGACAGGAGAATCATCTTTGACTACTTTTTGAATTTAGAAGCCAGTTGGTATCTGGATAAAGTATCAATCGATGATCCTGTTCGTCGAGTGACGTGTGAAATTTCATGTAATGGTTGGCTATCGATCAAATCGAATGATCAGAAGACGATGCGTGATTTTCCAGTGATCTCAACGATATCCTATGAAAAGAAGAAAACTTTAGTTGGTGAGCTTCGATAGATTGAACGAAAGTCTACTGATGTAAAATTTCAGAAGGTGATAATGAAATCGACAGTCAGTCGGGTTTTTCAACAATAACTACCACTGTTACAACAGCATCGAATAAATCTCATTCCAGTAAAGTATCAAATGGACCAAGAGGTATCGCCGAAAAGCCCTCAGAACTCGTAGAAATCATACAATTTCTAGTTGAACCTACTGCACAACCACGTTCGCCAGTGCTTTCTGCAACATCATCCGACGACACAGCGATCAATGTGGATATAGCACATCAACTTCGCTCACAAACTTCAACTCCATCGCCAACTCTGACACAAACACGATTAAAATCCGTTTCTGAACATGATATTCTAGAAATCAAACCAACAAATGACATATTTCACCAATATTCGACTAATTTCGATCGACCATCAGCTCGACTGGAACGACGAACTACACCACTAACCTTCTCGCCAGAACAAAACGACTAGAAACCTTGTTTCCATCAAAAGATCATTTCTATCCTCATTTTTCATCAATAAACAACATCACTCATTCGATCTAGTGATTTCATAGTGTTTATTTCTGCATATGGCAACATATACACGTCATTCGGTGGAATAGAAAACAACAATAAAATAAATACAGTTCTAATGGAAGATAATGAGATTACAACAACAACGTCTGTAACGACGACATGACTAAAAAAATGAACCATACATGGCAGTCACAATAAAATTGAGATGAGTAAATATTATTGACTGAGATTTTTACAGAGTATAACGCCTTCTCTTCGCTTTACAATGTCGATAACGAGATATACCAATGACAAGAATAAGAAATAGAAGAAATGCATTAAGTGGGTATTGTTGAACTATGTCAGGAAGGTATCGAATGATTACTGATCGATCGGCAGTTTCATCGATAAATTCCATTTTCGAGATGAGATCTTCCGGTCGATTGGATGAGTTGTCTGAATGATGAGATTCTTTAGAAATCAGTGTTGAGTCGATATTGCTCTCGGAATAATAATGAAGAAGGAAATCCATGGTATTTGAGATATCAAATTCATTCGTATTGATGATTTTACATGTCGGACAAAGAAATTTACTTGGAAATTGAACTTTTGGATACTTAGGATCTTCGGTAATGTCCGTATGTAGACGTTCATTGACATGATTATGAACTAAACGATAAAATTCATCGAAAATTTTCGTATAACAACAAATCGTTTACTTTTCCAAAGATAAAGAATCGCTTCTTGTTTATTTGTTGTATCAAGTTCAGCTATGTTCACTGTTTCCTTCATAAAATTCTTACGACATTCTCGGCATGTAAAAAAGTACTTGATATAACCTTTGATCGCTAATGGAATCTCCCGAACATCGATTTGTCGAAGTTCTATAGATAAAAAGCATAGAGAAGACGAGAAGGATCGAGAGATAAAAACCTTTTTGATACTGAGAAACAGTCAATGTATGAAATAGAAGCCAAAGTGCACATGGATAACCTCGATATTGTGGTTGAGATCCTGCACAATGTTGATACCGATTATGATTCGTCGGTAAATAAGCATCCGATGTTTTCACATCGACAATTTCTTGGAATTTACTCCCGCTGAAACCATCGGATTGTTCTTTGACTTTTGATAGTAAACGTTCGAGATAATTCATCACTGGTTCACGACCAGGAAAGTACTAAAAATGAAAATGAGAACACAATTATGAGTTTAGATCTAAGATACCTTTGTAAGAATGGTTATCCATTGAATAAGAGCATCATATGCTGGTCCTCGAATACTTTTGAATTGAGGTATTTCTTGTCGAAACATATGAGATAATGCTAATTCCAGGTCGATCATATTTACTTTCCGACGAGTGGTATTTCGATCGATATTTGCCTCAATATATTCTCGATTTTTAGCAGATTGGCGTGTGAGTCGTTGTTTATGAAGTGTTTTTCTAATTTGATCCATCGCATCAAATTCTTGATCATTGAAATTAGTGATACTGTTTGTTTGATGAATGTATAATCGAATAGCACGATTGAACAAACCTCGATTATCAGCATCGAGACTAAAATTCATGAAATGAAGTTTACAAGATGATCGGTATTCTTCTCTTTACCTTTTATTTTGCTGAACAGGAATCCGTTGTGCAGTTCGGTTTTTCAGAATCACAAATAACGATGGTATATCGGTATTGTTGACATGAAGTTTACGCCATAATCGACCGTCGGTTGTCGTACGAAAGATTGTCATTTGGTCTCGATAGTTCGAAAAATCGAGCATTAACTATCGAGATGGAGATGAATATTGTCAAACGGAAAAAAGAAAGTTCATACTTGTCGACCAGTAGTATCCTTTCGTTTTTCGAAAACAAGTAAAAGAAGTTTTGTCGTTCGTGGAGCACGAGCGTAAAGTTCTTCGAATATAACTCGACTAAAATCAATAGATAAAATCACGAACACTAATAGACATTCTTACTTTGCAGGAGTAAAATCTGGCCAGGATTTATATCTTCTATGCATATTATCTAGTTGTCGGATCAGCTCTCTCGTGACATAAATGGCATCAGTTGCTGGAATGACGATTACTTTTGATGAATTATCAAAAACCGATTCTGGTCTGATCAACTATTCGAATTTCGGTATAAAATTTTAATTCAACTGAGAAAAAAGATTACGCGAATTGTCGGAAAACCGCGAACACCATGTTGACGACACAAATCGAGATTTGCACCTCCATAGCAATTTATTGCACCAATACGAACAATCATTCTCCATGCTGAACAAAAACAAACGAATTTTAATCCATTTAAATCTATTTTTACTTACGCCAAGCAGTTGCCGCAACTTCTCGGTAAGTCTACAACCCAAACAAATTAAAAAGAACGAAGAGAATGATATCTTACATTTGCATATGTTCGACAATGGCCGCACCAGCTGGCGTAGAATTCAACGGCCCACGCTGTTTTCGACTGGTACACTGTCGATGAAAAGTTTTCACTAGAAAGTACAGCTACTTTATCCGTGCCGTTGTACAACGATATAGCCTCTCCAACTCCCACAGCAATGGATGAGATTGGATGACTACGATTGAGAATTACAAAGAAAATGAGTGGGAGAACGTTGAGTAGATACATGAGAGACTCATCTATATCCAATCTTCAATAAAAGAAAGAAAATAATGAAGAATTGATCGATAGTTTACTTCTGTCAATATGTATCTTATCTGATAAGGTGATTTTCGTCTTCTCTCTGCGATAATTATCAAGAGCAAATATCTTTTTTTCATCAGATGATTTTTAGTAAAAACAATCACAAGAGTGATCTCTAATAATCAACTACTAAGAAAAAAGTGTTGTTTTGTTAAAAAACTAAGTCCAGTTTGAAATCATCGAGAAGGACAACAGTAAACTTTTCTTATTGACCGGTAAAGTTTGGTTTACGTTTTTCAATAAATGCTGTCATGCCTTCTTTTCGATCAGCCTATTCGAAAACGAAAGAAAAAGCGTCAATTTTCTTTTTTTCGATCGTATTTACAACTCACCAGACCAAATGTTGTGTGGAATAGACGTTTTTCAAATCGATTACCTTCAGCCAATGTTGTTTCAAACGCTTTTCGAAATTCATACTCACAAATACATCAAGAATGAAAGATTTAAGACAATTTACCTGCATTCACGGCTTCTTTCGCTAATTGTACGACAATTCTTGAATGACTAGCGATTTTCTCTGCTGTCTTGATCGCTTCATCAACAAGTTGATTCGCTGGAAAAACAGCACTGACTAAACCGATTTGATACGCTTCTTTCGCCTTAATTCTGTTGCCAGTCAAAACCATTTCCATCGCTTTCGATTTTCCTACATAACGTGGCAAACGTTGGGTACCACCAGCACCTTTCCACAGTAACTAATACCATCAAATCATTATCAAGAGTCTTCTCTTACCGGGAATGGTACCAATGATAATCTCTGGTTGACCAAATTCAGCTTCTTCACCAGCATAGATAATATCACACATCATTGATAATTCACATCCACCTCCCAACTAGAACGAGGAGGAGATAAAGACGAAAAATATAGATAGTTATGCTTACGGCAAAGCCATTAACAGCAGCAATGATTGGTTTTTTGATTTTGGAAACAGCGGACCATTGATCAAGAAAACCTCCGCCTACAACTTGTGGTAATGTATTATTCTGCATTTCTCGGATATCAGCACCGGCTAAACAAGTCTCAAACACGATGTTTCCTCTGAAAATGACAAAGATATTCTTACCAGCGAATGCGCGTGTACTGCCTGTTAAGACAATACAACCGATTTTTTCATCTCTATCGAGTGATTCCAATACAGAGCTTAACTAGAACGAAAGGATGAATATCTATGGAACGAGCTTTTATTATTTACTTCTTTCATTAATCCATCACATAAAGCATTTAATGCTTTAGGACGATTCAATTGGACTAGGGCAATATTGGAGTCTTTTCCTTTGACATCAACTAACAAGTAGTCATATTTCTTTTGTTCATTACCACCTATAGATGTAAAACAAGACGTGATCCGTTTTATAGATCTTGAATGAACTACTTTGTTGTGTCGATGATAATCGAAGCGCTAATGCTGAGACATTATGTGGTTTGGTAAGAAGTGTTGATGCTGTTGTTCCAGAACGGGTAATAAACTGCGAAAAGGTTCGTGCGAGAAAACTCATCTAGAAAAAAAGTTATTCAAAAATAATAGCATAGTACGAATATATTTTCAGTAAATGGTGTACTCGATTCCGATTTATAGTGAAACAGGAGCAGAATTGGATTGGATGGAACTTGTACCAATAAAGAATGTACTCGTTAATGGAATGGGAGGAAGGAATGTACTCACTGGGCTCTTTTATTAACGATTTCGTTCCTCGCCGGGAATGAATACTCCAAGTTATTTACTGTGTAAATAAGTGTTTTGATTCTCTATATCTAGCTCTGTTTCTTTGGATGACACGGTTGATACGACCAAATGTTCGAATTCAAATACTATTCTGCGTTTTTTCTTGTTACTTAAAAAAGCATACCAAATTTGAATATCAAAAATCCATTCATTCAACATTTTCCCACATGAAAAGTAATCGACTGAAGACTTTCTAAAACAATCTTAACACCCATATAAACATATTTTTCCTATTTCGCTATGATCAACTCATGAATATGTTGTTGCTGTTTCTATTTTGGCAAACAATTCAAATAAATAAGAGTTTTCCTATACGATGAATGTTTATTCACTGTCTGCTTGTGTTGAAAAACTGATAGACTATAACATAGTGTCTTCATTTTGAATATCAAAGTAATCGACATCCGTTGAATACTAAACAATCACAATAATTTTGCACTATTGTATCATAATAACCATAAATCGTTCTAGAATCGTCGTTGTGAATAGATGTCCTCAGCTTATGAAAACTATACTCTCGGATAAGCCAATGAAAAGCGAGCATCGATTCCTATTAAACTAACAAACGCATTAGAGATGCTTTATTTTTTTTCTGCTATATAGACAATAAATCGTGCACATTAGAAAGTAACACAATAGAATGAGTAAAACACTCGTCATTATTACAAAATCTTGATTTTTTTCCTCATGGATAAATTTCCAACAGACAATTCATCTAGTCCATTTGATGTCTCACCAGAAGCGCGTACACTTCGCGATGTTGTTCATAGTTCAAAAAATACCGGAAGAAACTATGGTAGTTTAGCAAAATCTCAAATTCAACCGATCTTTTACATATCTCATCGTGTCGAATTAGACGATACACTACAAAGATTGGCATTAAAATACAGCATTAACGTAAGTCTTATCCTTGAAAGATCCTCTTTTATCTGTAAATATTTTTCTCTCGAAAAGATTCAAGAAATTAAACGAGTTAATCAAGTCTGGTCAGACGCTGAACTACGTTTACTCGAGTCAGTTTACATTCCAGTCAATGCTACTCAATTAACAAGCCTTCAAAGTTTATATCCTTCATTAGAAATACTCCAGAATTTACCTCCAATAACCAATCGTCGACAATCATCAATCAATGAAGACGCAACCTCATCGATGCGTTCATCCGACAGCACAACTTCCATTCCCACTAGCAATACTTCATCCTATCAAGATTACTTCTCAAAAATCGATCAACAAATTCGATTAACTAAGAAATCTCTGCAATCACTCGATATGAATCCACAAGACTCAAAGTAAAGGATTTTCATTGACTAAAATTCTGTATTCATTAGTTTCATCTTGCAGTGTACAATCGACGTTGGAGTCGGATATAACTTCGACTCGTACGACAATGCGAAACAATGATCGACATCGAGGTGCACATCATCTATCTGATAACAGTGTATTTGTTAATATCATGTCTCAAAATTCTCGTGAAAAGTATATCTCAACAGCACTTCAACGAATTCAACGAGAAAAGGATAACTTCGATGAACTTTGAAATCTTTTACTATTTTATTTATTTATTCATTTATCTTAATCTTCCTTTCGTTGTCATGTATAATCCTTGAATATGATGTATTTTAAGTGTGTTCAATGGCAAACGTTGATGGCAAGATAAATGTTCGAACGCCGAATAGTTTCTTTTCATTATAGATTTCATTGGTACAGGAAAAAGATTCTGATATGAGTTCACAGTGATGTTAACGGAGTCGACGTGAGTATCAAGCCGAACGTTGATGTGACATAGATAAGATCAGGGCCAAAGAACTAACGAATTGATAGAAAGTCCTTTCTGAAATGATTTCATGCTATTTTCAGATGCAAAAAGTCGATTGTTTAATTGTTGGAGGTGGAATTGTTGGAGTCGCTGTTGCTCGTAATCTGCAATCAACATTTTCAAATTTGAAATGTTTATTAGTCGAGAAAGAAGATATCCTTGGTTAGAACAGTTCAACAATAATCAAGAGAATTCTTCAATTTGTTCGTTTTCTAGCTAAGCACCAAACGGGTCATAATTCCGGTGTGATACATGCTGGAGTTTATTATAAACCTGATTCATTGAAGGCCAAGCTATGTATCGAAGGTTTAAAGCGAATTTATGAATATTGTGATGCGAATCATTTACCATACAGAAAATGCGGCAAAGTCTGATGAAAAAATCGAAGTCTTTTTCAAGTATAATTTCGTTGTTTTAGATTATCGTTGCGGTTGAGCGTGATCAATTAGCACGGTTGGATGATTTATATCAGCGAGCAAAACAAAATGGTGTTCAGGATGTCAGAATGCTTGATTCGAATCAAATTCGAGAAATCGAGCCGAATTGTCGAGTAAAATGAGTTCTCGTCACGCAATTCTCAGCATTCGTTTTTGCTTTATTCAGGGTATTCGCGCCATCCATAGTCCACATACCGGTATTGTTGATTACGGTTTGTTGTGTCGACATTTTGGCAAAAGTTTCGAACAACTTGGTGGACGTATTGCACTTAATTTTGAAGCGGACAAGTTTCTTCCATCCGATGATCCCTCGTATCCAATACGAATAACAAGCAAAACTAACGTAAGTAATGTTTAACCGTTTTGCAAGGCGAGCAATGAATTTCGATGTTTTAGTCAAGTTATCTTAGTCGATATGTGATTACTTGTGGTGGATTACAAGCAGATCAACTTGCCATGGCTTGTGGAGGCTCAAAAAACCCAACTATTGTACCATTTCGCGGAGATTATCTTAAATTGAAAAGAAACACCGAGAAATTGAAGATTAATGGAAATATCTATCCGGTTCCTGACCCCAAATTTCCTTTTCTCGGTAACATGAGCATATAATCTTCCTCTTGTGTGCACAGATCTCGTTTCAATTCAGGTGTTCACTTTACTCCAAGAATGGATGGTTCAGTATGGCTTGGCCCAAACGCTGTTCTTTCAATGAAACGTGAGGGATATGGTTTGTTGGACTTTAGTCCTCGTGATATGATTGATCACGTATTAAATGGGTAAATCGAAATCAAATGGCTTAAATAACATCTCTTTTGATACCCTATTCTTTTAGTGGTCTTCGTAAACTTGCTTGGAAACATCTTGGTTATGGTTTTAATGAAATGCGTCGGGCTTATTCGTTGAGAGCAACCGTTCACGAATTACAAAAATTCGTTCCCGCATTGAATGTCAGTGACGTCGAGCGGTAATTACTTACGAGGATTCGATTTTTAAGAAATTTATCTGTGTGTGTTTCTTTTTGACGCAGTGGACCAAGTGGTGTTCGTGCACAAGCATTGTCATCTGATGGAAATCTTGTAGAAGATTTCGTGTTTGAAACAGTGAATACCGGCGATTTGAAAAATCGTATTTTACATGTTCGAAATGCACCAAGTCCAGCTGCTACATCTTCGTTACCAATTGCCGATATGGTTGTTGCTAAAGCAAAAGAATGCTTCAATCTTTGATTTTTTCCGTCTTTCCTCTTTTTTTGTACTTATTTAATTTTTAGTATAACGGTAGAATATTGATGGTTTCACTAAGGACAATGAACTTTATTTGTAGATAAGATTATTGTCAATCATCATGTCACTCGCTCAACAACTCGCAGAAATGGGTTTTCAGCAACCTCAAATGTACGTTGTTGTTCCATTTATATTTCTCTGTGTATGAATATTTCGTTTTAGAGATAGCGCGATTAACACAGGTAAAGCAGCGAATTTAGAACAAGCGATCGATTGGTAATGTTGATTGCCATTTGTTTGTATGAATGCGATTGTTTGTTTATTTAGGATCACATCACATGAAGGTGAAATCGCGTCGGGAGGTGTAGAGAGTGCTCAACCCACACTTAATTTGAGCTCTAGTACGGCAGCAACGACGACAGAAGCAGCTAGCGAAGCGAATTCATTGAAATGTGATGAGTAATGATAGAAGGATCGTCGTCTGCATTGGTTTTAATACGATTGGATTGATTGTAGATGTGGTAAATTATTGAAAGATGCTGATATGGCTACAGCGCATGCTTTAAGAACGAACCATTCAAGTTTTTCGGAATGTACAGAAGCGATTAAACCGCTAACAGTTGAGGAAAAAGAAGAAATGAAAAAAAAGTTAGTTTGATTATTCATATTCTTCAACTTTAGAATTCTTCTTCTTTATACTAGACTTCAGGAACGTATCGTCGCCAGACGTCAGGAGCAAAAAATAGCTGAAGAACAAAAAGCTATTGAAATGGAGAAGAAACGTATCGTTGATGGCAAAACTTTATCAGATTTAAAGCAAAAGTAACGATATTTTCCCTTCACACTTCTTTACATTTCATTGAGATATCTTTTTCCCATTTCAAGACGTGAAGAAGAAGAAATGAAGAAAATCGCCGAAGCCAATCGTCGTGAAAAGATCGAAACTCAACTCGCTAAACAACGTGCGATTGAACAAATTGAAGCCGATAAACGCGCTCGACGCGAAAAAGCCGCTGCTGAGAAGAACGGAGGAATTGTCGGAGACGTTCCTACACCTAAACCTCAACCCATCGTTCCTCCTCAACCCGCACGACAATACGATGAATGTAATTTACAAGTCCGTTTGTCTGACGGTTCGACTGTTCGTCAACTGTTCAAAGCAGCTGATCGATTCGAAAAAGTTATGGAATGGATTCGTGGAACTCAACAATCTGGTCCATTTATTCTTGTACAAAACTTTCCTAAGAAAGATTTCAATGAAAATGATAACCATAAGACATTGACTGAACTTGGTAAATCGATTAGAACGATCTCTTTTTCTATTATTTTCAATTATTTTTCAGGTCTCGTCCCGTCCGGATCATTGATGGTAAAAGCCTTGGCACATTTTCAAACATAGTTTGATTTCACTTCTGTCAATTCCTATTCTCTTTTTTTTACATAAATAAATAACCAAGACCATCGTGATATAAACAAGGATATATTTGTAAATCGATCATAAATGACAAGAGTTCGAGATTAAATTGCAATACACATCTGATTGAGAACATATTTTACTCCGAATTATTACTGTTAAAATGAGGATATCCACCACTGCTACCAAAACCGTTTAAACCACGGGTAGTATCGTCAAGTTTCTAAGAGAAAATTTTCGACGATTTGAGAAAACGATGATAAATTATGAACAAACTTGTTCTTCGACTAGATCAACCAATTCGATTTTTTCGCAAATCAATTGCGCAATACGATCACCACGATTAACTAATATTAAACAAAAACTTGAATCGATCATCGGAGGGAGTTTGTCTCTTACTGATAAAATCTGAATCATTATGATTAAACAAAACAACGGCAACATTACCACGATAATCTGCATCAATCACACCAGCTATTCCAAATGCAAATGTACAAATCATAGGAAGACAAAAATCTAATCCTACCTCCAGTATCAATGCCAAATTTAGCAGCGAGACCAGACCGAGGAGCTGAAAAATAATCCGATTAACTTCATAAACATTTTTCTCTAAATTCTCGCTCACCAATTCGACCGTAACAACCAGTTGGTACAGAAATTTGAATATCGGTTAGTGCTGTTAGCCTACCGCGTGCTGGTACAACATATTGATAAGCACTAGAGATTACCGTTCGGATGGAAAGTCGAATATAGGTGAGGATTACCTACGAAGATCCCAACCGGCGGCATCAGTTGAACCTTTCGATGGTGAAAATGCAAATTCTGTAAGTTTAGCAAATTTTAACAAAGCCTTTGTCGATGCCATTCGAAAGAGATATCTAGAATTCAATAAATTATATATCAAAAATCACCGGACAATGTCAAAAAATATAAAATCAAGGTTAATTATCAATCTCCTGAAGTTCTTCAACATCAAAACGATTATTTTTGCTCCATTGTGCAAATTCGATATAATTTGGTTCATCAACAAGTTTAAATTTAATTTGTTTACATTTTAATGCGCATAGTGTTCCTAATTCTGGTCTATCCATAAACTTTTGACAACCGCCCAACGAATCTCCACAAGTGCATTTTACCTCTCCTAGAATTATCAGACAAAACTATGTTAAAATCAATGTAAGAGGATCGCTTACCCATAACTAAATTCTCTTGGAAATTTGTGTATGTTTTGTCAAGTTTGCATTCTGTTCCCGTGAAAAACTCGACATTATTGATAAAATATGTTGTATTTCGTTTCTTCAACCACGAAAGTTCGCCTAATTTTGCATTACATTTGCGACAATATATGGCACCATCCTTTCTACCAACTTGTCTCAAGACATTTCTCTGCTTTTGTTCATTTTGTAAATCGGTTTCCCATGCTTTGATCAACGATTTCTTAAAAATAAACTTTCTATTACTGAAATGATCGTCACCAAACTACTTACAGTTTTAGCCTCAACATCATTACGAAATTTTTCTTTGTCAAATCTTGGCCATTCAGCAATAGTCTCCTCCATATAGTCTTCGCGGGTTTTATTGTTTTTTTCTCGCGTATGATTGATTGAATCTTGTTCAGTGATTAGATAGTAAGAGCTATTTTGTGCACGTGCACGTCCACGTGACTGAATCGTTCCAATTTCATCCGAGACAAACTCATAACGAATGACATACGAACATGTCGGAATATCCAAACCTTCTTGTACAATATCTAAACGACAAAACGATCGAACGAATGACTACTATTGCATTGCTTACCTGTCGCAATCAACACATTACATTCATCTAAAAGTTTACATGATAATAAGCAGAACAACTCGATGAAAACTAACTTCCTCGGAATTGTTGTAGTTTTGCTTCTTGATCATGTATTGTCAACGAATGATCGGCACTATTTTGACCGACAATCCATGTTGGTTTCACAAGATTCTACAAAATGAAGTCGTGAAGATAATAACACGTGTCAATGCCGATTTACTATTAGTTCAGGATGTGTAGATAGATAATCATGAAGTGTTTTTACATAAAATGT
Source organism: Adineta ricciae (assembly GCA_905250025.1). Classification (NCBI taxonomy): domain Eukaryota; kingdom Metazoa; phylum Rotifera; class Eurotatoria; order Adinetida; family Adinetidae; genus Adineta; species Adineta ricciae. The sequence goes on from CAJNOJ010000210.1 coordinate 21,581, forward strand.
GGTTTTAACCAGAACGAGACCTATAATAAAATCGATATTTTCGATAACAAAACACAATTGGCAAGAATTTTCGCACCTTTGGTCGCTCCTAAAGCATGCCGTTTCAAAAGTTGAACTAATGACTCCAATTTCGGATTGACTGCTGGATGTTCCGTATATTTCTCTAAAATATTTTTTAGTTCTGTTCGACATCGTTCGTACAGCGTGTCATCCATATCAACAGGACGTTCATATCCGTCATGATATTGGTCGATTTTCTCTTTTATACTTTTCACTACCATATCAAACGGCAAATCTCGAAGTGCGGAATATTTTTTTGTCAGCAGTAATAAATAATCACAGATAATCGTATTGTTCACATCGCCTTTCATCTCGAACGACCGTTTTAATAAAACTAACTGACCAATAAAACTCGGCGAGCCGATCTCATGTTCATTTAACGATCCTCTATTATCCAAATGCTGTTTGATCTGTTCGACCAGACCTTTATACATTTTGGAATATTCATCAAAATAAGCATCATATTGAAACGTCTGTACGCATTCAAATTGATCATTTTTCGGCCGACTAATCTCACGATTCATTTCCTCGATATTCGCCGGATCACATACAGTTGAGATGGTTAGACTTGCCATCTTACTACATATACTAACGAGATTTTTGTCAATCGGCTCCTTCTTTTCATTCGCATCTTTCGCACTCACGGTTGCCGTTAAGCCGATAATCAAAGGTATTGAAGATGTGCTCTGCTGTTTCATTGGACATAAGTAATACTGCATAATTTCGCAATATGGATTTCCACCGGATGTGTTATGACATTCATCAAAGATGAGTAAATCTAATTGTGCTAAGCGTACCGTTCCTTTGCTGAGGCAATTGCCGAATTTTTTTGGCGTTGCGACGATGACATGATGAGTATCGATTAATTGATCGATGGTTTGATCGTCTTGACATAACTGAACTCGTAGGTTACCGATCTCAGACACGGCTTTGGCCTGTTGCAATCGAATAGCTTTCCGCGGGACAAAGAATAAAGCCGAAAAGTTTGAATTCGGTTGCTCTTTTTGTTTTTTGATAAAATAGTATTTGATTAGAACAGATGCGATAAAGGTTTTACCCGCGCCGGTACGAAGACAAACAATGGTGTTTTTATGGCGAATAGCGTCTCGAATAATCTCGATTTGGTAACTTCGAGGATGTTGTTTCAGACCGAGCACTTTCGAATAATCTTCGGTCCATTCACATGCATAGTCTTCAAACGGTTTTAAATCGATACTTTGAAAGTCCATTGGTTCTGCAACAGGAGGTTCAAACGGAATCGATGGAGCGCTTTGCGGTTCAGCTGAAAAAAAGAAATAAATCATGAATAATAGATATGGAAATAGTGTAGATTTACTTTGGGAAAGTAAAGTAGCAGTTCCTCCATCCTCATCTTCAATATCTAGCATAATGTCGGCTGAAGTTGGACAATTTGATTGGCTCGGCTGTGAGATAGTCGAAGCTTCGTTTCGATCTTGTTCTGTTTGATTAACTTTCGATATGAGTTTGTCATACTCTAAACAAAATAGATTCACCGAGGAAACTCTATCGATTTAGAATTTTACCTGATAACCGTTTAACACAATCTTCTCGGTTAATCTCTCGTAATGCACGAACGAGATATCCGGAATTAGTTGAAGATATTTTCGCGCCATCCAAAAGTCGTTGAAATGCATCGATTGAACTTGATAGTGAGCCATCCTCTTGTAATGTACGTGGAATATCTTCACCGAATAAGAAATGCAACTGTTTCCGATCACTGTCACTCAATAAGTTTTGAATTTTGATCAAAACCACGCGAAAATCGAAATCTTCGCTCATTATACCAATCAGATTAATCTAAAACAAGTACAAATCGAAAGATAATTGTGAGTATGCGCCCTCTGAGTATTGCATGTCGAAGGAAACCCTAAAAATATTTGCAACAACTCTATAGTACAATACTAAATTCGTAAACACTGTATTGAAAAAGCACTGAGCATTGAGGTTATAGATCACCGGGAAGAGAATCACAAGCGTCATAAAAAATATCATTGTCATCATCAGCATCATTTGGACATGAGTCGTCGACGAGAAAAGGAATATCGAATGGTACTGTTGACCATTTCTTTTTCATGATGGTTTTTTCCTTTTCATTAGTGTTGTCGATGTATTTGATTTGAACTGCTTTGCATTTTAGTGGATAAATTGGACTGAATTGTGGATAATCTCGTAGGGATAGAATATTACCGAGTCTAACGCGACATTCTTTACTTCCACAATGTGCTTCACCTAGAAAATATAGGAGAGAAGCATCGTCTGATGTGTGATTAGAAGACGAAGATTACCGATAAGGGTACTTTTTGCGTATTCCTCTGGTGTATCGAAAGGTTTCTCTTCGACACGATTATAAAAATCGCGTTGATTAAGAAAATATGAGTCACCATGTCGACAAAGTTGTGCAAGTTGTCCAAGAACATAACCGCAAGCACGACATGAAACTTCGCCAGTTAACTCAAAGGTTTTTGCATTCACTGATTGGGCGATCGCGAGTTTGATCAAATTTGCAGTCCACTCAGCAACCAAAGATTCCTGAAAGAAGCCCGACATCACATGACTTTTTCATGAGAAAATCTTCACCTGAACTTTTTGAACGCGTTCTTTGAATTCATCTTGAGAAATTCCTTTCCATGTTTCCAGCACTTCTTTCAAATCTTGTTCATATTTACGACTATCCTTTTCCTTATTATAATTTGCGGAATCTACAAGATCAACAACTCAAATTGATATTCAATCCTCCGGACAAAACATTACCTTTAGTAGTGATCAGACAATATTTACAATCTCCAGTATGTGCACGAAGACGTCCTTGAAGAGTTCCAATATTATCCGGAACGAACTGAGAGGATATTTTCCGAAAATCAATTGATTTCTGTTATTTCTTGATTTGACTTACATCATATCGAAGTACCAGCGAACATTGAGGAGTATTCAGACCTGCTTGAATAGCATCAGTCGCAATCATTACATTGTAAATACCTAAATTACTTTCGGAATAGATTTATCCTGAAAGATTTTGTTCAACAAACCAGTTTGAAATCCTTCGAGTGTGGTGGTTTGGTTTTTATTTACTTCTCGAGCGTTAGAACCAGTATTACCAACGAGACAACACGGTTTAATTAAGTTCTATGAATTTAATAAGTAATGCGAATAAAGATGAGAAAGAGAAAACGAACTTTCAAATCGGGATGACTTTGCAGAAATTCACAGATCTTTTTCGCATAAAATGTTCGTTCCACTAAGATCAAAACTAAAACAATCAACATTTCATGGATGAGAACACAAATTAGACTTGTTATTACTTCGATGATTCGGATTGGCTAGATGTATTTTCAATAAATCAACAAGTTTCTCCAATTTTGGATTCATCAACAACTTGCCCGATTCTTCAAGTTCGGCTAATTTCTTCTTAAACACACTTTGACATTTTCGATAAATCATTGTATCAATTTGCAATGGATGTTCTCGACTTTTGTATATCGTTTCAAATTGCTCTTTTAAATCCAGCAGAACCATTTGTGGTGTTAAGTTTGTCAATGCTTTTAAATGCCGATAGATCACCAAAATGTAATTCAATAAAAGCACCGAAGGAAAATTGCAAGCTTTTTGTTGAGATTCTTTGAGTAGAACCAAACTTTGTTCGTAACCATTCGAATGTATGTCCTTTTCGGAGAAAATTCGAAAAGGATTTGTTTCGCGATTGATGAATAATTCTAGAATTAATTCTTCCAGTCCTTTTTCAATCGATGATTTCGATTTTTCGTAGTCTGTTTGTTTGTCTACACATATAACTTCACCTTCGGATATCCCGGTTGCACATCGTTCGAGTTCTTCTTGATTCTCCTTGTTTAAAACAGTCGTCATGGTCATGCAATTGAACGTTGCACAAAGATTCGCTAAGTTCGGAACAATCTGCGAAGAATTCATGTGATGAACACCTACAAATTAGTATAGATTCACACAAATCAACTCTCTCACAATATCCTACCAATCGCTGTTAAACCAATGATAACTGGTGGTGTCTCGACTGGTGGAATTTGCTCGATATTTTTACATAAAATATACTGCATGATTTCGATGTATTGACTGCGTATGGGGCTATCGTGACATTCGTCAAAGCAAAGCACGTCGATGTTAGAAATCAAGATTGTTTTCATTCGTAAACATCTAGTAAAAAGTGTTTCTCGATGATTTGACGACAAGAACAAGAAAGATTACTTGATGAGTTTTTGCGGTGTGCAAACGATAACATCTGAATTGAGAACGTACTGTGTAGCATCGTTTGCCTCATCACAGATAATCACCCGAAGATTGCCGATTTGTTTTAACTTGTTCGCTTGTTGCTTTAACATCGCACGTCGTGATACAAGGAAAAATGCCAGAAATTTCTTGTCATCTTTGACGGTCAGCTTTTTAATCAGGTAATATTTCAACAACAAAGCTGAAAACATCATCGATCTTGACTCTTTCGCGTGTGAAAAGGAATTTATTTACCAGCAACAAAGGTTTTTTTGCCACCGGCTCGAAGACAGATGATGGTATTTCGAACTTTAATAGCATTTTGTACCAATTCACGTTGATATTCGTACGGTCGAATGTTGCTCAAATGAATTTTCTCGAGAAACTCATCTGACCATAGGCTACTCTCGAATATTTTCAAATCGATGTTTTCAACAGTTAACGGAACGATTTCCGGCGAAGGTTCTTCAAGTATCGGTGGAGTTATCGGACCAATCGATGGTAAATCTATCACAAGAAATCATAGTAATGCTCACTACAGAACGTCTCGTCTTACCAGAAGTGAATGTCATGGCATCGGTAGAGTTAAAATCATTGATTATTTCCATCAATGATGAATGATTATTCTGATAATCTTCGGTTGATGAGTTATTCTCTAACGGCTGAGTATTTTCCAACGTTGGCGATGGAACAGGAGGCACGGATTCTTTGAACAATAGACGAAACATCGAATGTAGAGGAGAAAAATTAACAAGGGGTATTTACGAGCTTCGAACTGAGCGATTCGATATGCTACGGTAAGTAATTTCATGGATTCAAATATCTTGACGAGATATTCACAACTGGATTTGGATATGTGTCCACGATTGATCAGTTCCGTGAAGATGTCAACAAGTGGTCCGTCTTTAATTCTCCGTGGAACATCGTCGGCGAGTAAGAAAACAAACTTCTTGCGCTCTTCATCGGACAAATCATCTTCAATGGCAAGCAGCAACGCACGAAATTCACGCTCGGATGGCATCGATACAATCTGAAATAGTATAGCAGCTAAGAAGACTCATATTTAATCTTGAGAATAAAAAAGAACTCGATGAACAAAAAAACACTTTCAAAAATAGTTCATAACATTGTTAATCATCGGCTTCACGAAATGATGCGGCGGGTTCAGCGGGTGTTCTTGTGTATTCTTTCAGTCTTTTAACTAAATCTATGCGGCCGATGGATTGAAAACAGCTGATTAATAAATTAACATTGTTCGGACCGATCTGTTGGCGTTCAATCAAAGCGTCCCAGAGAATATTCATTGATGAACGACTATCGTGAGCAATGGTATCGAGGATTTGCCGGGGTGCAGCGTCACCGAGGAAAAACACGAGTGATTGCCGATTTTGCATGGACAAGCGATCGCCAATATCGATGAGAAGAAGACGAAAGGTATTATTATTGGCCGCAGCCATCTTGAAAAGAAGAGAAAATCCGTTCGTATTTAATATCAATCAACACAAATCGTTTAGAAAAAGATACCAATGTTTAGTTTTTCGCCTAATTCAATAGATTAGTTCCAACATTTTTGCTGCTAATCTTCCTAATTTATATATGAATAATCTACTATCTACAAGATGATTGTAAACAAATAACAACGATTTTTAAAAAGAAAGGCAAAGACTTGTTTTGATTTATTCGCGAATAAGTTCCGCGATCATACAATAGAGATAATAGAAGAACGAAACCATAAAAAAGCCTAATTTAATCCATCCTTCACGTTGTGCTGAATTCAATATTTGAGCATTCATGATTGTCGTTGGATCGTACACACCGAATCCACTTCGCATTGAACGCGTGCGGAATTTATTGATATGATAGGCAATCAATGGCATGTTGAAAAACAATGTCAACCATTGACCACCGAATAGAAAAAGTAAATTGATGAATATATGAGTTCCGTACTCAGGTAGAACAAGTGGATTTAAAGCATTGCATTGTTCAATGGGATTCTTGTGATCGTTTTTCAATTCATCGAACGCGATAATCTATGAAAAGATTGGAAAAAAACACGTGTTGTGTAGAAGATGGAAAGGAATGGTAAAGAAAACAAAACAAGTCTTACATGCCAGATTGCAAAAAAGATAAGCAATGCGGTGAGAATGAGTGCGACAATGTAAGCAAACGCGACGAATGTAAATGCCATTTATGATCTGAACACGTATGGAGGTTGAAAATCACTTAGAGTGTAAATTGAAATAGACGAGAACACGAATGAAATGATAGCAATGAATGTTGAAAAAACAAATGCGAGTGAAAGAAAGTCATTGGCTCCCTTGGAACAAGTGTAACAAGAGCGCCACAGACAAAGTAGACGAAAACAATATCTTCGTCTTATTCACAAAATATGATGTATTCAATAAACCAAAGATAAGAACAAGTTTTCGACAGTTTAAAATATGTTGGAAAAATAAAACTATGAAAGATTTTAGAATTCTTTTCAATAAGTTGGCAAAATATGTATGTGGAAAATGCATAACAAAGATGATACGTATCAAACTTGTCCTTTTCAATTTAACAACATTTCGGAAGATATAGACAGTCGTTCTCGAATTTCTCTACAAACATCAAGATGATTTGCTGAGATAGTTTGAACAACTCACGTGTGGATCTTTACATAGCTCGCAAATGAGAAGAAGAATAAGAAAAACGGAAGAAGCTCGTAGATAAACACTTGAAAATATTCTATAGAACAGGCACGACAAGGGACGTGCCACACCGAGTCTATTATTCGATCTCTGTGCCAAAGGACTCGCTTAGTCAAATGAAATACTCTTCTCTTCAAGTTAATAAAAATAAACGATCCTAATCGTACACAGGTAATGTCGATTTCAACAAATTTGTTTTATATCCTGCAATTACTAAATATAAAACTCAAATGAACTTCTATCGATTTCCGTTGAACATTTGTCAGTATGAAAGCATCCATCCAAGCATTTGATAATTCACTAAACACAGAAAATAAGCAACGTTCGTCATTTCATATTAGAAAGGCGTACACCCGACGAAAGTATCGTTTACATCAATGTATAATTGCTCGTTAGTAAACTGACTCCTACGTTGATTAATGCACACATATTTCCATCAATGGATTGATTTTCGCTTTCATTAGCATTCTACATGTCCTCAAATGATCGATTGTATTCATAGCGAGATTTTAATCTTAATTACATGTTTATCCCTCAAAGGAAAAAATCCAGGTGAACTTGATACGATTGTACTCGTAGTCATATTCAAAGTACAGGTAAAGTATGGTGATCAGAGCAATGAGGATTCGAATTTTTTTTTCTTTCTCTATGTTCGAAAACGGAATGTGCCGTGATCAGTAGTTAGTGTGTCTCAAGTTGCATCCGTTGACTATTGGTAGTTCTGTTTATTTATAATAGATTTTACAAGAGTTTATCGATATGTATCTACAATTAATAGGAAACATCTTGAAAATGATTTATGTCAGACGAAGATTTCATACAGATTATTAGAACTTGCCAAATACCTTCTAATTATTAATTTCACGTACTGAATCAGTTTTCACCGAATGATTAGCCGTCAAAAAATCGTTATATATTAGTATCTCCGCTTCATAGACAACATGATAGATCTTGCCTAACAACGTCTTTTGCGAGCATTTTCTTTTCTTTTCCTTTTCCCGGTTACAAGGCCGATGTACCGAGTGCATTTTTCCGTTATGCAAAAATAAAACAGCATGGATAGCTTTTTTCTGTATTTGTCTTGAGAAAAAAAAAGCTACGTCGATAGTAACGAGCAGAACGGATAATCTCTGCTAGGAAGGGAAATATTCTCTATGCTGTTTTGGTTACTGGTTAATATTTTTACAAATTTAGTTAGAATGAGCATATAGCGCCAATTAAACCTTTTTTTCTAGAATTAAAATTAAAATTTCTTTCAAAAACAAGTTCAATGGCTTCAATGGAGACTCGACAATCGCGACCGAGTAAGTAGCAAATAAGTAACATTTTCACATTCTTATCAATGATGTTATTTGTAGTTTCATTTTGGTGTTCAATACGTGTGGCTGTTGCCTTTGTTGGATTTCTAGGCATGGTAGCACACTATTCACAGAAGATTAGTGTTGGTATTGCTCTTGTTTGCATGGTCAATCATACAGCAATCAATCAACATAAATACAGTCATGCAATACCACTAACACAAGCTGACATTGACTGTCCACGCGCAAATAATACTGTGAAGATTGTGAGTTTGCTTCGTAATGAAGAAATTCTAGTACTAACAGCGCTTGTTGACAGGAAGGTCCATATCCATGGACCAAAAATATTCAAGGTATTGTTCTCGGAGGTTATTTCTGGGGTTATTTGATTACTGAGATACCCGGTGGTTATTTGGCTAGTCGATTCGGTGCACGTTTTATTTTTGGTATAGCAATGATTATTTCGGGTCTTGTCACGATAATCATGCCATGGGGTGCAAGTTTACACTATGGAGTTCTGTGGTTTTTTCGATTAATTGTCGGTCTTGCACATGGTGTCATTTGGCCAAGTATGACTGTCATCATGGCACACTGGGCACCGCCTAGTGAAAGAGGCAAACTTGTTGGTTTTATGAATGCTGGTAAGAACAGTTTGTGCAATTGATGATAGATTTGTTTCACTTGTCGATTGTGATAGGTGCTCAAATTGGTAATGTTTTAACTTTGTCGATTGGTGGATTGATGTGTTCATGGAATTTTCTTGGTGGTTGGCCATTGATTTTCTATACCACTGGTATTATTGGTCTGATCTGGGGTGTTTTTTGGTTATTATTCTATACTGACTCACCTCGTGACCAACGTTGCATAAGCAACGATGAAAAAGAATATATTCTTGAAAGTACTCAACAACAATTATCGAGTCATAGCAAAAATGAATTCGAAGCGCCGTGGAAAGCTATTTTAACATCGCCGGCGTGTTGGGCGTTGTTTATCATTCATACATGCAACAATTGGGGAACATACACGTTTCTTACATCCATACCAAAATATATGGCTGAAGTGCTAAGATTTGATATAAAATCAGTAAATAGATGATGAATCTGCTTGAAAAGAAAAAACTCGATTCTCTTGAAATATTGTAGAATGGTTTACTTTCGTCATTACCATACATGATTTTCTGGCTTAACATCAATATATCCGGTGTATTAGCTGATCTTTGTATTCGAAAGAAGATTTTAACGCGAACACAAACACGAAAATTCTTCAATGTCCTAGGAAACTTATTTCCAGCTATATTTGTCATTGGTTTAGCATTTATGACTTGTAAACTGAAATATGTTGCTGTAGCTTTATTAACTATTGGTGTCACATTCACGTAATGTATCCTTCTCGTTCTTGATTATCCACTTTGACGTTCTACTTTCAGAGGATGCTGCTACGGTGGAGGTTTTATGCTAACTGCTAATGATATTGCTCCAGCTTATGCAGGAATCGTTTTTGGTATTTCGAATACATTCGCGACTATTCCAGGAATTATTAGTCCTTATATCGTTGGAGCTCTAACAGAAAAGGTATATGTTTTTAGAAGAGTTTTATATAGAATTGAGTATTTAACGAATTGAATAGGATCCGAATAATTGGCGAATCGTATTTTTTATCTGTGCAGCAATCTATATACTTGGGATGATCGTATTCTTAATCATCGGATCAGGTGAAATTCAACCATGGGCAGTGAAGCATGCAGTGGCACCAGTACCCGAACAAGTCCCTCTAGCAGGTAGATCGATTTCAAAGAATATAAACACAAAAATATGTGAGTGTTTTTGAAGGACCAAGCACAACTTCATCATTGAAACCAACACCAACTTGACCTTCAGATATTCAATTCCTGACTTAGATCCGCTTTTTCTCGTCAATGCATGTGTTTCAAATGTAGTTCTATCTTCATTCATGTAGTATTTAGTAAACAGTGTCACACTCAGTGAGTTCGATATAGTCCAATATATTCGCTGGCGAACTGAGGCCATCTATACTATGAATAGAATTGATGAAAATATTTGGAATCAGAAAGTGAACTATTGACAAAAATTATAAGCAAAGAGAATTGTTCTGTGAAAATCTATACAGAAAAGGAGGTTGGCATTATGAACACAAAATGAGATGAATCATGTCGTTCTGACAGTGATTTAATGAATGAATGAAACTGCCTATCTTCTCTTCCTAGCTGACTATGATATATCATTTATTTAGTTCGTTTCGTGTTCACATAAGAAGTACCTGGAAGGTTTGATTTATCGATTTTTATTCCACAAGTCTTTCTGAAGATTTGTCAGTAGTACTGAACATGTTTTTATCGAAGCGTTGAATTGACTGGTTGTTTTTTTTGTAAAAACGTAAAATCCAGATGGCGCTCTATAGATGTTTCTCTTCCTTCTAGAACACTAATTAAAACACTCACAAATGTCGAACAAAATTCCAGCTGAACACGTTCGTCTTCTGAAACAGTTCGTTAACTTGTGTGAAGCGCAACCCGCTTTACTTCATGCACCGGAATTGGACTTCTTTCGACAATGGCTCTCGACGTAGGAGATCATCAAATGTAATAGAATCGTCAATGATTCATCACTATTATTTAGGTTAGGTGCAACGATTCCTACTCCGAAAGCACAAGAAAGTTCACATTCAACAAAAGTCGATGTCGAAGATGAAGAAGAAGAAACACCGTCAGCGAGCCACAAAGCAGAACCACCAAAAGTCGAAAGTGAACCCGAAAGTGATTTAGGTAAAAGACTTTTTGTCGAATATCTTCGTTATATTTTTCATTTCGTTCCAATAGAATTAGATACAACTGGCGTTGTTGAAGGAGATAATGATGCACCACAGCCGATGGGAGATGTCAACGCTGAGGTAAAATCGCATGCGAAGAGCATCTTTTGAACTATATGAATTTCATTGTATGCAGGTAACAGATGCAATGTTAGAACAAGCCGATGCTAAACGGGGCGAAGCTCAAGCGAAACTTTCTGAAGGCGCGATCGAAGAAGCAATTTCATTATTTACACAAGCAATTGAAAACAACCCACAATCGGCGATTCTTTATGCTAAACGTGCCCAATGCTATATTAAACTACAGAAGCCTAATGCAGCCATACGGGACTGTACTCGTGCCTTAGAAATCAATGAAAATTCGCAACAAGCATTGAAATGGAGAGGAAAAGCGCATCGGTATACATTGAATAGACGCTTTTTTTTTGGTGAAACATTCTCTTTTGTTGTTTAGTATGTTGGGTAACTGGGAAGCAGCTTACAAAGATTTTTGTAAAGCTCAAATCTCTGATTTCGATGAAGATGTACAAACATGGTGTAAAGAAGTTGAAGGGAATGTAAGACGGTTTTTCGACAATGTGTCTTTATGAGTAAATATTCGAATTTCATGTAGGCCAAGAAAGTTGCTGAACATAAACGTAAATATGAACGCCGACGAGAAGCCAAAGAAATCGAAGCTAAACGCGAACGTATTCGCAAAGCTCAAGAAGCTTATGCCAAAGCACAACAGGAAGAAAATGAAAGACGAACACGCGAACAACAAGCTCGTGCAGCTGGTGCACACCAATTCCCAGGTATATCTCGGTAGCTACTTTCAATTCTCTCTATTTACGTGCTATTCGCATAGGCGGTATGGGAGGCATGGGAGGCATGGGCGGCATGGGAGGTATGGGTGGTATGGGCGGAATGGGTGGTATGGGCGGTGGCGCCGATCTCGGAGGATTGGGCGCTATGCTCAACGACCCAGAAATAATGGAAGCATTACAAGATCCTGACGTACAAAAAGCTTTCTCGGTAAGAAGCATTGGAGAAACGTTTTTGTTATTGAGTTTATCGACCACTTTTGCATTGAACGTTCGCTCATCGAGTGATATTTTTTTAGGAAGTCAGCGCAGATCCGTCGAAAATAGCCGCACATCAGAGTAATCCAAAAGTGCGTAAAATTATGGAGAAACTTGCTGGTAAATTTGGTGGTGCCGGTGGACCCATGGGAGGAATGGGCGGAATGGGAGGTGGCTTTCCCGGCTTTCCAGGTTAGTATCCTGTAAATTTCATATATCACGAACTTCGATCATCATACGTTCACTTTAGGTGATATGGGTGGTGGTGCATCGTCTGCTAATGATCTCGATTAGTTTGGTTGTCTTATTCGAAGGCGTTTGAAAGACAAAATTTTTTCCCAACAAAATTATTTCACTTCATTTCGAGAGATTAACCAAGAACGTTTCATAAATCAGATCATTGTCATGCCGTTTTTTTTTAATAGAATAAAAATCGAAAAAATTCCCGGAGACTTTCACTTCCGATATTGGATTTTCAATAGTCGAGGTAAGACTTAATGTTGTGTATGTAATCAATCTTTTTTTCCCGTTTGACGAACAAAACGTAACGACAAAAATAACAAAGGAGAAAAAAAACAAATAAACAAACGAAGAAAAAAAACATAGACGACTGGAGTTATTTTCTCTCTTACACAAGTTGTAGATAAACTTATACAACGTATCGATTGAAGATCTCGATTAAAAGAGGCAAACAAGAAAAAAACAAAGGTAACGCTGATGTTAAACAGAAATTTATTTGTCATCATCAGAACAAAGCGAAGATGGTGAACGAATTTTATTGGTGTGGAATTCTGATGACATAGAATTGATGAAAGAACATTTGTCTATCTCTTTAAATAAGATCGGCAACGTTCATTGGCATTTCTTGAATTTGGGTATTATAAAATTGTTCTATATCACGTAAAGTTCGTCGATCGTCATCGGTTACAAAATTGATTGCCACACCTTTACGACCGAATCGACCACCGCGACCAATACTATAAACGCGAAATGACACTCCCTTACAAATCTCGTTCTTATTGGTTTTTTTTCTTACCGATGAATATAATTTTCTCGATTATTGGGTAAATCGTAGTTAATAACAAGACTAACTTGTTGAACATCGATACCACGTGCAAGTAGATCTGTTGTTATTAGTACTCGACTGGAGCCGGTTCGAAATTCTTTCATAATTATATCACGTTCCTTTTGATCCATATCACCGTGCTAAAAACAAAGAGAATAATGAGCATTTGTTAATCAATATTTGTTCACTCTTGTGAAGAAAAACACGAAAATGACTTTACGATTGATTAGAACTTCAATTTATGGCCAAGTCCAGTACATTAGATTTATGAAGGACAACGAAATCAATGCTTGGTAATATTGGCCAGGTGAGCTACGGAGGGAAACTTACCATAGCTGAGACGGTGAAATCGCGTGCGCGCATTTTCTCTGTTAACCAGTCAACTTTTCGACGTGTATTTGAAAAGATAACAGCTTGTGTAATGGTTAGTGTTTCGTATAAATCGCAAAGTGTATCCAATTTCCATTCCTAAATCATTCGAATAGTTGAGATGAAGATGAATGATTGTTGAGTTACTTCTCGTTCGACAGTGACATAGAATTGTCGAATACCTTCAAGTGTTAGTTCTTCTTTTTTCACGAGAATTTTTATTGGATCATTCATAAATTTAGTTGTCACTTCAAGAACGTCGCTCGGCATCGTAGCTGACAAAAGAATCACTTGAATACTCTGTGGCATTGTTGTGAAAACATCATAGATTTGTTCCTTAAATCCACGAGATAACATTTCATCAGCTTCGTCTAACACGAACATCTTTATACTTTTGCTACCTAAGAAACAAATCGATTCATTTCACATATTTCTCAACAATTCGAATTCATACGGAGAGCTGAACGATTAAGCATATCATAGACACGTCCAGGTGTTCCAACCACAATTTGAACACCAGTTTCCAATCGTTTAATATCATCACGAACATTGGTACCACCAATGCAAGCGTGACAAGTGACGCCCATATAATCACCGAGTGCTAGGACTACTTTTTGAATCTAGACACAAACGAATCAATTATATGATTGCATTTCGAACACTCGAGATTTTACTTGTTGTGCTAATTCTCGAGTGGGTGCTAAGATAAGTGCTTGGCAATCTTTACATTCCGTATCAAGTTGCTGTAATATTGAAATAGCGAATGTGGCCGTTTTGCCGGTACCTGATTGAGCTTGTGCGATAACATCATGGCCTAAAGAACATGAATTTGACTTGCTAAAAACAAATTCCAAGGAAACGAACCCAAAATACAAGGTTTAATAGCACGTTGTTGAATAGCTGAAGGTCGTTCAAAACCATAACCATAAATACCACGTAAGAGTGGTTCACGCAAATTCATCTGATCGAAATTTTCGACCACTTCGTTCCAATTACTCTCGATAATTCCATCTAAACATGAAATCAACAAGTTTTATCTCAAAGACATGCTTCTCTCGAATTTTTTCTACTAACCAGGTTCCATAGATGGAACACCGCTGTTCGAGTTCTGGTTGTTGTCATTCCTGTAGAAAAGAACCGAGAATAGACTTTCCAGTGAAGAAATCTACCTACTTGTCTTTAGACATTGTATTTGATTAGTGACATAATCTGAAGAAAACTGTAAAAATGCATAGTGAACGTTGTTTACGCAAACTAGACACGAAATCAAGTAGAAATACACTTTTTTCGAGAGTTGGGCAGACGCATCTGCAACATGGTGGATTACGAAACTTGCTCTCGTTAAAATACAGACCGATGAAGTTACATCTCTAGAGAGGGCATAACCAAACTAAAAATTTTCTGGGAAAAATTCACGCATAGAGAATTTTTGTCGCTATTATATACTCGATTGAAGAATTAATTTGACAAACAGTTGCTCATTCCAACAATTATTGTCGCTGGTAGGATGAAGTGTTTCTAAAACAGTAATGCAGTTAGAACGAGAAGAAGAAATCTTGCTTAGTGACGATGACAAATAGAATTGTACAACGAAGTTCGTACTCAGTTAAGCACTGCATTGATCAAATGATTTACTTCTGAAATTTTCAGGAGTCAGAAATCAGATAATGACTATGTTGTTCTCGATATCGATGTATTGTATGAGTTGATTGATTGATCGTTATATGTTCATTTTGTTCTATTGGTGTGCAGAGAAACAAATGGAGGTCGATATGAACAGGACAATGCGCCATATTTAGATCGATGGTAACGATCTCGATGGAATTCATTCGAAATTGAATTGAAACGATGTCGTTTTTGAAGAGCGCATTCTCATTTAAACGAGCCAAACCACGAAAGGATGTTTCGAAAAACCCGCTGAAGTTCTCAGCTGAAGAATCGTATTGTGAGTTTGGTCCACTCAGTAATCTTATAGATATGAGATTTGTTGATCAAAAGTTCCTATTCAATACCGAAAATGGACGTTGGAATACAGGTAAATCAATCGCGAAATGTTACACGAAGAAGAACGTCTTTTTCGTTTAGCAAACACAGAAATTCTTGCACAAGGTATTTCAATCGACACAGCAGATAACATTCGAAAGCAGATTCAAATGTTACAGGAAGAAAATAATCTTCTTCAAGTTAAAATTCAAGCATTATTCAACTTAATTTCCGAATCGATTGTCGAATGGGTATCGAGCCATCGTTAAAATCTTAATAAACTTAATTTTCTACATTTTTTTTCTCATTTACCTGAACAGTAGACATAGTTTCATATCTAATAAATTCATAATCTGATCGCATTTCCTATTGCGGAAGCGAACACCATCACTGAGAAGCCATATCAACTACTGTCCTCTGTCGACTTCATGTCTATGATTCGTAATTTACATATAACCAACAAGATGTTCTAGTCTTAAGACTTTTTTTTGACAGATGTATGTCTAATGAAAACCTTTCAAAATGTCTCAGAGATTATGAACGACCTATTAAACATGTGCCATAAAAAGTACCGTCGAACGAGAAAGAAGTGTCTATGCCGAAGATAAACACTCTCTTACGAAGAGAACGTGCTTCATCGTGTTCTGCTATTTTATTACTCCTTATTGATTCTGTCCCTCCTCACCCCTCCCCTCTAAAGTGTATAGGAAAAGGAAATTTTTATATACTGAATCATTTTGCACGACGTAACACACTTCGTAGCTTTTTGAGAATGTGTGATACATCCCCGTTTGCTACGAATGATCGTCTGACCAAACGAGGAGAAACATTTTTGTATTGAAAAATTATGAAAACAAACACTACGCAAGCAATTTTACGGTAGGACGAATCACTAAAGTATTCTATTCAATCATTAATAGAAAAATTATATATTCCGTGTTGACTAACTTGAGAGTTACTAAGAACATACAGGTAAATCGATCGAAAATCAATTCTCCGATTAAGTGATTATTGCACAAAGAGAGAAGTTCACTTGCCAATCTGCATTTCAGATAGATCTGAATGGCCAATGTATTTCTTCAATTCTTACTCGATGTTGAAAATGGAGACTTAGCAGCGGTTAAACGAAACATCACTAATGGAATTGATTTAGAAACACGTGATGAAGTAGGACGAAAAGACATTCAAGATAGTTCTATGCAAATTTTTTGATACTAGGATCATCAAACAGCTCTTATTCTAGCTGCGAGGTGTAATCATGTAGAATGTGTGAGGACTCTTCTTGAAGCTCATGCAGATGTCAATGCCGAAGATGTGGTATGTATAAGCCGACAGTTTATTTTTAATTAATCAAAATTTCGATTCCAGGATGGTTGGACAGCGTTATTAAATGCTTGCCAAAATGGCAATTTGGAAATTATCCGTTTACTCGTCGAACACGATGCACAACTGGAACATGCCGATTGTGTAAGTTCCCAAGAGATGAATAGACAACGATAATCATATTTTTACTAAATAGGGCCAATTTACCCCATTAATGTGGGCTTCGTATCAAGGACATACGAAAATTGTTGAGTACTTATTAATGTGCGGTGCTAATGTCGATGCTGTCGATGAACATGGAATATCAAGTTTAAGTTGGGCAGCAGGTCGAGATCATATTAACATCGTAAACTTATTACTAACTGCTGGCGCGTTGCCGAATCTGTGGGATAAAAATAATACAACACCATTGATATGGGCGAGTCGACGAGGTAGATACGAAATGAAGCTTTGAAATGATTCATTCGTATATTTTCCCTCGTAGGCTATACGAGAGTTGTTGATGTGTTATTGAAAAACAATGCTAGTGTGAATAATATTGGAATGAAAAATATGACGGCGTTACTTGCTGCAACAAAAGGTGGTTATGCTGAAACTGCTCTTCGTCTCCTAGAAAATCGAAACATTGATATTAAAATTCAAGATAAGGTATAATTCGATTCACTTGTTTTGTTTCATCGAATTTTCTCGAAATAAATTCATTCAAGGACGGAGAAACACCGCTAAGTTATGCTTGTGCTCATGGATTGACAACGGTTGTTGCTGAACTTATTCAACGACATGCATATGTCAATACAGTCGATAAAGTAAATGTTCAACAGTATCAAAATATGTATTTCACTTTATTTGAATGTTTCTAGAATGATGATCCAGTTCTATTCTCAGCTGTGAAAGGTGGAAGTGAAGATTGTGTTGCTATTCTTCTTGATAATCACGCTGATATCAATGCAATTGGTGCCGTAAGTTTGCATATGAAAGTATCATTAAAAGAATTTCGTTTTGCGTAATCAGGACAACAAAACCGCGATTTGGTGGGCTGTAGAATGTGGTCGGAAAAACATTGTGACACATTTACTCCAATACAAGCCTGATGTTGAAGTATCTGGCGGACCTGATGATGATACACCATTACTTTTAGCCACGAAACGAAAACGCGTTGGAATTGTCTTTGAATTAATTCGATATGGTGCTCGATTATCATCTGTGGATCGGGTTTGCTTGTTTTGCGAATCGAATTTGAAGAATTTTCTTTCTTTTAACTTTCAGTTTGGTGACAATAGTTTGCATATTGCTCTGCGCAATCGTAGTCGAGATATAGCTGATATTTTACTTTCAAATCCTCGACATGCGAAGTATTTGTATCGTCCGAATAAACACGGTGAAACGCCATACAAAATCGATGCTAGTCTCCCAAAAAGTGTTCTTACGGCTATCTTCGGACAGAGTATGCTTATTCCAAAGAATGAATATCATGGATTTTCGTTTCGTTCATAGGAACATTGAATCTTAACGATGATTCTATTCTCGGTTATGATTTATACTCATCGGCCTTAGCAGAAATCTTAAGTGAACCATCACTTCGAACACCAATCACTGTTGTACGTGCTGAAATCTAGTCTGCAGTTGAATTCTTCTTGATTGTTTCATCTAGGGTTTATATGCAAAATGGGGTAGTGGAAAATCAGCTCTTTTAACACATCTGAAAGGTAACCTAAACGTTTCGTCATCGCACTTAACTTGATTTTGTATATTTCAGACGAAATGCATAGTTTCGCCCAACTCACTGGTATGATTTGGTGGATATGTCATCGTTAGACATGATCATCGTCTTTTGTTTAGATTTCCCAACTATGAAACCGTCTCCCCTACTGCTTTCGATTATTTTTCTATTCGCATGTATCATTGGTTTGATTACTGGTTTTTCTATTCATTTTATCGTTGGTATTTCACTTGGCGTAGCATTATTCTTCATTCCAATTGGATTTATATTCTTAATAAAGTATCTTCTTCGTAATAAAGATTATCTCTGGACGACCAATGTCGCGCAGTTTATCAACAAGCGTTTGGAAATCCTACGATTTCTTCTTCAAGTTCTCTTCATGAATCCCTATGCTTATCGCCGATTAAAAGGCAATGATACAATGGATTGTAAAAAGATGAAGTAAATTCTCATTTTCGAATGTTCTGTACGTTTGGAATTGTTTTCATTTTCTAGATTTATATTTACCGAATATGGAAAAGTATCAGCTGCAGATGGAGATAAAGCCAGTGCGGGAATGATTGCTGAACTAGCTATCAGTGTAGAAGAGACATTTGGACTTGTAGCAACACGCCTCTGTCGTGCACTTCATTCTAAAGGTTTGTCGTATATCAATATCAGCTTCAGTAGAAGTCATAAGTTGTTATTTAGATACCAGTCATCATCGGTTTCGTCATATTTGCTGTGTGCCTGCATTCGTCTACGTTATCGTTCAGATTGCTCTGGCGATAAGTTTGAGTATTCTTGCATTAATCAACGGTAAGATATTTTTATTTTCATATGATATTCGATGTGTTGAATGATGTATTTACAGGTGTACCGTCAATTCATCGTTCAGTTAATACGGCGTATATTGTATTGATGAGCACATTAGGAGCTTCGATCGTATTTAGCATGGGTCCGTGT
This sequence comes from Adineta ricciae, assembly GCA_905250025.1. Taxonomy (NCBI): domain Eukaryota; kingdom Metazoa; phylum Rotifera; class Eurotatoria; order Adinetida; family Adinetidae; genus Adineta; species Adineta ricciae. Next base: position 41,179 of record CAJNOJ010000210.1, read on the forward strand.
TTTCGATTGATGAAAGGATTGATGAAATCACCGAAGTCGAAAATTATCAAATATTCTGATCATTCTTCTCGTCTCAATGAAACATCGCTATACCGACTTCGAAAAGAAGTAAATCTCTCTTGTATGTCGAGAAGAATTCAATCTATTTTCCATCAGGTCAGCCAATTGTCTTACATTATCAAGACTATCGAAGCATTTCTCAGTATTAATACTCGTCTTGTCGTTCTTATTGATGGTCTCGACGTTTGCGAACAACATCGTATCCTTCAGATTCTTGATGTAGATCAAAGTTCACTTGTTTTCCTTCTTCGAAACTTCTGATTTGAATTTTCTAGCAAGTTCATGTTCTTCTCTCGAAAGAAAACGATCCATTTATAACTTTAATTGTTTGTGATCCACATAAAATGATGCAGGATATGACAAGTACATCACCAACAGTACCTGTACCAAATCATAATACTGGTTTTGATACCACAGTCAACGGGCACGACTATCTTTTGTCGATTATTCAACTACCGATTTATTTACAACTAAATTTGAGTCGAACAAAGCAGTTGAAGAATACGGATGGATTTTCGCGGAAAAAACAAATGGTTACTTGTTTTGTGTTCATCAATCCATCGTACTATCTCTTTGTTTAGACATTAACGAAAAATCCATCGATACTCGACGTCAGTACTAAAGCTCCTGTAGCCGAAAAGCTTTCGAAAAACAAACGTCGTCGACAAAGACGAGACACTTTGCCAAACACTAAACCGGTATGTAAAATTCTATTATTCAACGTTTATTGTCTAAATTTCTTTACCTATTCTAGGTAACAACATCGGAATTGACTCATCAATTACTTCAATCGGATTATTTTCTCGATATCAATCCGCGAATTCTTCAACGTTTGATAAATATCATCGCCATGACTGGCCGATTGTTACGTGCGAGTCAAGTTCTCTTCAGTTGGAAACGTCTCGGATGTTGGTCGTATTTAATAGAACAATGGCCATACAGGATGACTTGGATTATCGTTCATTATGAAGATCATGAACAAGAATATGCTGAAGATACCGCATTGAAAGTTCTTTTTGAAAAGTAGAGTAGAGAACCGGAATTCTAAGTGAGATGAAAGTGGTTTTTTGCATTTAGAATTAAACCGTTTATTTCAATGGCGAATGATTCGCTCTTAGAACTCGATCGGAATGGACGAAAATTTGAACTTTGTATCGAACAGAGTGAACCCGTACTGAATGTGACTGATTTGAAGCAATTTCTTCCGTGCACATGCAATCTCGATCCGTATCTGAATAAAATTATCCGAGGTACAATTTATTCATCGGAATATCAAATACGTCTCATTTCATCGAAAATTTAGAATCAACACCGTACTTTTATATGACTAACGCCGATGAAAATGGTTATATTAACGGAGATATCTCACGACTCTATCCTCGACACGATCATTCGTAAGTAGAGACAAGACAGTTCGCCATAGTTAATGTTTGTTTCATTCAGAAAATTTTCCCATTATCATTGGAATGAATGGTAAAGAGCATATAGACGACATATAAGACTAGTTTTTCCCAAATGCATGAATATCGCTTATGTTTTATAAAGACTTTGATCTTTATTTTCGTCATTTCTCTTCTAGCTTTGATACACATGGTGGTCATGGTCAATCGGGACCATGTACACGACAGAAAAGTGGATACTATTCAAAACATCATTATGGTAAAAACATCAACGTAAAGTTTGACTTGTGAATTGCTCTTTTCTACTAAACAGGAAGTCCATATCGTCCGTATCCGCTAATATCAGCAAGAAAACGTGATCTGGATGAGATTCGTCTTCGAACAGCGTCAATTTCCTCTTCAACGGCACCTATTCCACCGCCATTAATAGATCAAGAACAATCTACTATGAATAATCCCGATGGAAATGTTAAAGTAAGTCCGACTTAATCACATCAATGAGTATATTCTTTTGTCGAATTCGTTAGATCGATTTATCACCTCTGTTGAGTGAAATGACAGTGAGTGATATTTGTGATTGTTTGAAGAACGATATTGTTGGTTTAAAACCAGCAATGATACCAATCTACATTCACGATTTGAATGAAAACAACATCACCGGTCGCGTTCTTGCAGCATGTGAACTCGATGAATTGAAACAAGTAAAATTCTTCCGCTTTATCTTTGATATCATGTTTCTTCTTCTAATCAGATCCTTTCGATGGCATTCGGCGATTGGATATTGTTCAGTAATTGGGTACGAACGAAACGCGACGAAGAATTGTAAGAAAAAGTTTCACTTTGTCACGATTTTCAAGTTCCTTCTTTCAGACGTTCGCGATTTCGTATTCAATCTGTATCAAATCCGAGAATGAACTCAAACGATCGACCGACTCTTCCTACAAACAATTTCATCAATGATTACCAATTCTATTCGGAAAACAACGCTCTCAATGCAGCACTCAGTCAAATTTTACAAACAACATCACAAGATTCAGATAAGAATTCTTCCGATGAAATCCGCATTGGTGGAAACGAGAAAATGTCTATTGTCTCCGGACCGAAGAACGTCAAATTTCTCATTCCATTAACAAGATCTGGTTTAACATCAAACGACAGTACACTTGGAGTTATCGAGTCAACAACAAGAACAATCACTCATGTTAAAGATATTTTCCCAGTGCATGTCGCACAGCAATCTCATACAACCGCAACAAATATCGATCTGGACACGATAACACCATCTTCATCGTCGAACTCGGGAATAGCTGCGACTTTGTTTGACACCGAACAACCAGCAACAGTAACCAATAGCGATGGCGAAGAAATTCCCTTACTTCCTGTGGATAATTCTAATGATAAATAAATGAACAAATCTCGTTTTTTTTTATACAAATCTCGATTTTCGTGTTTTTTTCCTACTTTCGATTAGTCTTCGTTGTTTTTATTCGTACGGTAGTGGACCACCGGTGATTAAACATTTAATGAATATCACAAGAACGACTTCGAATACCACGATTCATTCCCTTCCCTATATCTCATGCCAGAGAGCCGATCGACGTCTAGAGTCCTCTATCGGACGAGTCTCTATTGATTTTTTCAGCTTTTTTCCCTAGCGGTGCGCGTTGTAATTGGCTAAGTTCGTCATAACAATCCAAGAAATTTACGCAATTTTCACATTCAACTTGTGTCTTGCAGTGCATTGGCAGATAGTAAACATGATGATGAGACTATTCGATCGAATGAAAGGAAACGAATAAACAAACAAATGATAATAGAAAAAGAGAGAAGAGAGAAAATGAATAGGGTTTGTTCAGTCCTTTACTTTCAATGGCAGTTAACATCTGTTTATGTCTATAGACATCCTTTATCTATTTGTCCGGATATATTTAAAAGTTATCGCTCTTTTCTTCTAGTTTTAAGATCTCTAACACCAACAATTAATTTCCTTCTTTCCCAGAAAAAAAAGCAATTCGCAACAACCATATACCATGAATAATGAGTGAGAATATAATTTGTTGTTTTAAATGTCGAGATCGCTGATTTTCGTTTCTAGTCAAGATAAAAAATTGTCGCAACAACAAATACGCGGCGCAACCTACGAAAATTCCAGACATCAAAATAGCGAACAGGGAAATAATAACAACAATAACAACAACAGCAGCAACTATGCCGGTGGATACAATCGTGGAGGAATACCTCAACAGCAAACCTCTACACAAGCTTATCGACCTCCACACTTACAGAATCGAACGAGCGCGCAAAAGTAACGATTCACACGAACGCCATCCAATAAAAATCCTCTCTCTTTTAGCGGGAATTATAACAATAATACTAGTAATTATCGAGGACCAACTAATTCTGGTCCACCCCCTTCGCAGCAAAACTATGGTAATACTCTTCATTCTCATCCGCCAATGCCACAGCAACAGCAACAATATTATGGTCAAATGGCAACTCAACAACAACCAATGTATCATCAACCTATGTCAAATAACTATCAACAAATGGGACAAATGGCACGTCCGATGAATCCACCTCAATCGCTTGACACTCGAGGTTATGGTCCACCTGCACAGCAGCAGCAAATGCCTGTGCAAAATCGATCGTAGTGACTTCCCAAACGTATATTCATAGTTTCCAAATGTGTCTTCTTTTAGATTCAATGATAATTCACAAATGCAACAAAACTTTCCTCGACAAGGCTCTGCTAGTCAACAAGGGTCTGGCAATGGTGGTCGTTGGGATGCGATTATTGCTGAACGGCAAATGTCCTCTTACAGTACGGGTAACGGTAACAATTATCAACGTGGTTCTTCTGGTAACTACAATAATCGAAATATGCGTGGTGACAATAATCATAACAGTGGTGGTTATGGTGGACAACGTGATAATAATTATCATCGACGTGAACATGATCCTCACAAACCTTTCCATTCGCATGTAGGTGAACAATCAGGAGATATGACCGGTGCCGATTGGAACACGCCATTGCCACCAAATGCGAATCTTGAAAGGTAGATATAACTTGGCTGTTTGGAATCGAGAGACATTTCGAGCTTTTTCTCCTAGGGAATTGTTCGGTGTACATCCCACTGGTATTAATTTTGATCTTTACAATGATATTCCTGTTGAAGCGTCTCATATGGACCATCCACCAGCGGACTCAGTGCGTAGTTTTCTTTGTCGATAATCATTCATTGAATCTTACTCTTACAATTCTTAGTTCGAAGATTGCAATTTTGGTGAAATTATTAAAAACAACGTTGCTCTAGCTAATTATGGTACACCAACACCTGTTCAACGTTATGCTATACCGACTATTTTACTTCGACGTGATTTAATGGCTTGCGCTCAGACTGGTAGAGATCCTTGTGCTTCGGGAGAAGTTGCCATTTTATTGTGATTTCTTTGTTTAGGATCGGGCAAAACAGCCGCATTTCTTCTTCCTATTTTACATATGATCTTCCAAGAAGGTCCCGTGCGTAATCCTCAAACTAATCAACGAAATAATCGCAAACAATATCCACTTTGTCTTGTCCTTGCACCAACACGTGAATTGGCTTCACAAATTTATGATGAAGCACGAAAGGTAAACTCACTGTAAGAAACTGAACCAATCTGTTTTCATTTATTTCGATTAGTTTTCTTATCGATCAATGGTTCGTTCATGTGTTGTTTATGGTGGAGCTGATATTGGTTTTCAAACACGTGACTTAGAAAAAGGTGCACATGTTTTAGTGGCGACACCAGGTCGTCTGAATGATTTAATCCAACGTGGTCGTGTTGGATTAGCGAATATTCGGTAAGTAATTTTCTTCCGAACGTCTTAATCGAATTCTCTCGTTTGACAATAGGTATTTGGTCCTCGATGAGGCTGATCGCATGGTAAATAAACTTTTTTCTTTGAAGCAATCATTTCATTTCCTTATTTTTTTTTCTAGCTGGACATGGGTTTTGAAGTAAGATGGATTGAATTGATGAAGGTTTGTTTAAACATTAAATTTAGCCTCAAATCCGCGAGATTGTCGAACGGTCAGATATGCCACCTACAGGTCAGCGTTTAACGCTGATGTTTTCAGCTACATTTCCAAAGCAGATTCAGGTTCGCTCATCTGTTTAATTGTCTTCGAATGTTCACATAATGGTAAACATCTTGCAGGAACTAGCTCGTGATTTTCTTCATGATTATGTGTTTCTGGCGATCGGTCGAGTTGGTTCGACATCACAAAATATCACGCAAAAGATTGTATGGGTTGAAGAAGCTGAAAAACGTTCATTTCTACTGGATTTACTTAATATCCAAGCTGGTAAATAGACACTATCTATGACCCACATGAACAAACATTGAAATAAAACGTTTTAGGTACATTAACATTGGTATTCGTCGAGACGAAACGTGGAGCTGATATGCTGGAAGATTTTCTCGGCAATCATCAATATGCTGTCAACAGCATTCATGGTGATCGATCTCAAGCTCAACGCGAAGAAGCATTGAAATCATTCAAAAGTGGTCGTACACCGATTCTTGTTGCCACGAGTGTCGCTGCTCGAGGTCTCGACATTCCGTAAGTGATTTCAACAAACCATACACGAAAATTTCTTTCTAATTGTTGTTGGATTAACTGACGAAAATGATGGATTTTCTACATAGGAATGTGAAACATGTGATCAATTTTGATCTCCCAACAGATATTGATGAGTATGTACATCGAATCGGTCGAACAGGTCGTGCTGGCATGGCAGGTACGAAAACGAGAAATGACCAAGAATAATTTGATGATATTTACATATCTATTGAAATTTGTTAGGTCAAGCAACATCATTTTTTAATGAGAAGAACCGTAATGTTGCTGTTGACCTACTTGACATTCTTAGCGAATCACATCAAGAGGTACCTGAATGGCTCGAAGGTTTAGCAAGAGAAACGAAACGAGATAATCAATCGCGACGCAATTACGGTGCTAATCGAAGGTGACTACTCAGCATTCAAAAAAACATTCTTCTTCTAGTTATTCCTTCTAGACCGGGCGGCTTCGGTGCACGTGATTATCGTAATCCAGCTCAATTACGTAACAGTCGAGGTGGTGGTGGTGGTGGTAATAATAGTGGTAATCGAGGTGGTCATAACGCCAATGTATATATGAACCATCAACAACAATGGGATGGGTCTAATAACGGTGGTGGTGGTAACATGTGGTCTGGTGACCATCAAGGTGGTGGTGGTTATGAGCGTTATCAACAACAATCTGGTGGTGGAAACAGTAACCGTCAACAGGATCATAGTTGGTGGGATAATACAGCATAAAAGACGACAATTTCAAGCAAAATCTAAGCAGCATCCATCCTTATGACAGCTGTAATCTCATTCATGATGATACCTTTCTTCTTTTGACAAACAATCTTATATTTTCATTTGCTCTTTGTTTGATCGTTCAATGTTATGTTCGTTTCATTTCATACACATACATTCAAACGAACCGACGCTGATTAACTTTCACTTTTCTTTCTCTGCTCGACAGCGTAGGTTATCGGTACTTCTATCGATTTCAAACTTGAATCTTTCCTCCTGTTTTCTTTTTGTTGTTATTGTTGTTGTTGTTCATTACAATGTTTTCTTTCATTCTGTTACTATCTTTTTTCCTTCTCCGCATATTTTTTTTGTTTCCCTACTTCTTTATACAGTATGTGTGAGTGTGTGTGTGTGTGAGAGTATTTAAACAGATAGAACTCTTTTCGCGGGATCATTTATCTCAAAAGAGAGTTTTGTCAGCATACGAGCGTCATTTGAGATGTTGAATAACATATAAAACAGAATGATTGAGACAAAACTTTATTTCATCTAATTCGATTACCAGTGCATTGAAAAATAGATGCTCGAGGAATACGCAAATCTTCTAATCTATGTCAGAGAAATGTCAACACCACGAATAACAATAGTAACTAATTCTGTAATAGAACATAAACAAAATACAGCGTTGTATACGACGAGAGAAGGCCACGAAATAATCTGCCATTCTCTAATGATAAGAACGGATCCATCCTTTAACTAGCCTATACACATCTCAAATGTGCCATTTGATTGACTAGTATCAACATGTCGAAGTCTCAGATGACACGATCGACGTGATGTTTTTCGAAGGATCTTGAAATTGAATCAGAGAACAAAAAAAACTCGAATGGATTGATTATTTTGGTAACAAACATCTGTTTCTTTTTGGCTAATATTTATCTAAATCATAAATAATATTGACAATTCGAAAGTATTCATTGGTCTTGATTTGAATATCGTTTCATTTGCACTTGGTCCATCATGTCGAATGATTATGCACTCTTCATGATTCTTCTACCAAATGACTTCGAGCAAACAATTTCAACTCGATCTGAAATCAAACACACTGCTTCGACTGTAAGTTGATCATTGGAACACGATTTTTCTCATCGGTTTGTATTTTTCAGTCTTCGGTAAACGCAATCTCAGCTTTGATCACTCCCGCATCGATCATTTGTCCTCGGCGTGCTTCGGTTATTGATAAAGACAACAGTCAATCTCAAGAATCATTATGCATTGCATTAAAAACTTATTTGACCGAACAAAATCGTATCGAAGCTCTCTGGATGCGATCAGAAGACGCAAAAATATATCAAATCACGTTCTATGTCGAATTTGGCTTTGTTAGCGATCGTACGCTACAAGATCTACTCAAACTCGGGATTGGTAAACGCACCAATACGAAAATCTTTGTTCTACCGACTGCAATTATTCTCGAAGGACATGGTGAGTCAATTTCGAGTCTGTCATCACCGGAAGATTCGACCCAAACTGACTCATTACCAGCTAAACTGAATGATGAAACATTAACAAAGAAAATTCGAAAGCGAATTAACGTATCGAACTTTAAAAAGAGCGTCCGCGCTCGTTTGATGGTTCATCAAGTCGTCGCAAGTATTCGTGCGTCAACTGCACTTTCATTTGACTTTGTTCTACTCATCTGCTTGGCATCAATGTTAGCGGCATTCGGTTTATTGGAAAATTCGACCGTTATTATCGTTGCTAGTATGTTAGTGAGTCCGCTGATGAACCCAATTCTTGGCGTTGTATTTGGACTCTCTGTACGCGAACATTCACTGTGGAGAAGAGGTTTACGAAATGAACTGATCGGGTTGGTTATTTGTATCAGTTGTGGGTTTATTCTCGGGTAAAAGATCGATAAAGAGAAGTTTCGATGAAAAGAATTTTTCTTTTCGAATAGATTGTTTACAACATTTGCTGAGACGAAATGGGGAAGTTCAACAAGTTTTCCAACCGCTGAAATGAAGTCACGTGGAGATATTAAACGTTTATGGGTCGGAGTATTAATTGCTCTACCGAGTGGAGCAGGCGTAGCACTTTCGGTACTTGGTGGAAACACAGGTACGAAAAGCTCGCTTTATTTATTCGTACTATATATATAATACTCTTTTGTTATTTTCACAAGTTCAGGTTCACTCGTTGGCGTTGCTATCTCAGGTTACTGTTCTAATTTAAAGAAATCTCTGATTTCTATGAATGTTTGCTCTTTTTAGCATCTCTTCTACCACCGGCTGTGAACTGTGGGCTCCTCTTTGCTTATACAATCCTCGGTAATTCCTTTCCCAGTGTTGCTGCGATTGAGAATTCATCGATAAATCAAACTCAACATCACTATTCCACCAATCTTAATTGCACAAAGTACATCAACAATGATTATCAATCGCTATACACGTGTAATTTAGCTATTGAAACAGCAATTCTCGCTGGTTGCAGTTTGTTATTGACCATTGTAAATATTATTTGTATTATAATCATGGCTCTGTTCATCTTGCGAATCAAAGAAGTCGTACCGCTACATCAACCGAATAAGGACATCACAAATTTCTTCCATTACGATGTGAAAGTTGCGCGTGATTACAATAAAACTATTCATGAAGATGATTTAGAACCGACGAACATGACAACAACCCGAAGTAACTTACAGCAGTCAATGATTAACCGGTGGAAAATCTTTCGATCGTTGACTTCGAATGACAATTCACAGCATCAACAAGAAATTGGACAAACTTTGTCAGTGAATGCAGATCAGGATTTATCCGATGCTGAAATACGACGGAAATTACTTGGATTGAACACATTTGTGAAAGAATACAATCTTGATGTTTTCGACAAAAATGACTATGATTTGTTGAGTCCCGTAAGTCGAGAGAAGGTTCGTTTGCTTGTCAACGATCTTCTGGATATGTGTCAAGAAGAAACTCCTCTTACCTTCATCAATTTATTCAATTTACAACCTTGTAATTCTCAGTCATCGGGTGAAACTCAACAGCATTCATTTTATCAAGAAATTATCGAAATTTTACCACCGAAATGGTACGATTTATTCATTTACGAACAAAAACAACGACAAATTCGATCGTGGTCATCGGCATTCAAGCGAACGTATTCGTTACGTGTTCCGAAATTCGATAAATCCATATCGGAATCTAACGAACATCACTTCACGCCACGGAGAGCCCATGTTCGTCGGCAAAGTTCAGTACCCGAATCCAATCTTCACGCGCTCAGCTTCAACCAGGAAATCGAAACTCCAGTAGAAGGAACTCGTTTTCGTATAACTCGTCCATCTATAACAACCGAAATGTTTCTAACTGAATAAAAATTTCTTTCGAAAGACAAATATTATCTCGTCGAGGTCATATTACAATCTATACTTACAAGGAAGGACATTTCATCTCCATCATGTTCACTGATAATCAAGATGACCTTGCTAGTTGTACGAGCATGTCTACAATGGGAGAGAGAATTACTTTTCGGGGGTGTATTATTGTGACGGCTGTCGGTGAGCGACATCTGGTCAATGAATAATTCTATAGGAGTGTCATTCTTTTACAATGTATTGTACTATTCTACCGGCATCGTTTGTTTTTTGTTTGCTACTGCTACTAGGGCCACATATGGTGTATCGAATGGCATGGCATTGAATGTTGACAATGAATATTGATTGATCAATCTGTATCTTTTTTTCAGTTTTTCTTTCCTTTGATTTGCAAGTGATACGAGAGAAAGAGACATTTGATACATGTAGGTATACATTTAAGTTCAACGGGCCGAATAGGAAAAAAGCGAGCTAATGAACAATTAACTTTAACTCAAGTACGTTTGGTCGATGTAGAACTCAATTCACACAACGATTCTCTTCGTTTTACATATGAATATACGATTTGTTTGTAGATGTATATTGAAAGGTAGATATTAAACAAAACATCATGGCGACAACAATGGTTACTTCTACACCAACAAAGGAGAAGAAGAAACATTCATCACCGAATAAGCAAAATCGATCAGCTGGCGCTGGTACACTCAAAGTAAGCATTTTTCTTTCACAAGGATTCCTTGAAAAGGATCTTCTCTCAGCGCAATCCAAAGTATGAGATGAAAAAAGATGAATTGATTCAACTACTCGGACGGTTCGAAGCTGAACTTCAAGCAAAAGACATCGCATTAGCTGCCTTGAAGGTAATTAAGATGTGTTTCGTTGATGACAAAGTCATAGGATTAATATTTTAGTCGGAGAAAGTGAAAGCACTTCTATCCAACGCACGATTCGGCCGTCTTAGTTGTCAAACTGATCCGTACAGTGCATTGCTTCGAGATAGTGAACACATAAAAGAAGATGTGTTGAACGAACAGATTCCCATGAAAAATGCGTATGAAACTCAACTTGTTCAACTAGAAGAACTGATAATTCAACAGAGAAAACAAGTACAAACGTTGAAAATTGCACTTGATAACGCCGAAAAGACTTGTACTTTGGTAAGTTGAAGCGGAGCAAGAGCTTTTCAATGTGAAATGAATCGTTTGGTTGTGATTTTAGTTAGTTCGCGATCTGGAAAACGAGAAGAAAGAAAAATGTCGATTGCAAACTCTCCAAAGTCAGTTAGTTCTCATTCAAGAAGAAAAAATTCAACTAAGAAATGAAGTAATTGTTTTCCAAACGAACGAATTCTTGTTTTGATGAAGTTTGTTTTTCTTCAGATTAATTATGTCAAATCACACAATCAAGAATTAGAACAACAATTGAGTCAAGTAATGAAATTACTTGAGCACGAGCATGAACGACACAAGAGATTCGTTGTTCTTCTTTTAAATGAGCGTAAAATTGAAAATGAACAATATAAAGAACAAATAAAACAATTATCAAATAATCGTTTGAAGTAAATTTACGATATTTGACGAAATTCATCTCTACGAATGTGCAATTTTAGTGACGATTCACAACGGGAAACAAAATTCAAAGAATTAGAATCAGAAAACGAACGGAATAAACAAGTATTGACAGCACGAATCACACAATTACAAAATGAAATCGATCTCTTAGTCAAAGAAAAGCAACAACAACAAACATCGCCACCAGTACTACCGCCACTGCCATTGGACAGTAAATATTCTTTCCAGGACACTTCCATCTTCATACGGATTCATAATTCTTCTAGATATATCATCACCGGACAGTGAAGTCGTTGAATTAGCATCCAAACCTCAACATAAACCACGACAAGTCTCATCAACAGTTCCAGTAACTGAACCCTCAGCGCCAAACCCAAATGAAAAGCCATCAAGTACACCGGGAGGTATTCGTCGTCCAACCATCATTCCAGCACCATCATCTAAAAATGGTACCAGTTCCTTAGCAAAACCGTCTGTTGCTCCACCATCAATTCCCGCGCGTACACAGCAGACGTCATCAATGACAAACTCAACATCATCGATTCCTGAAGTGCCATCTTCACCGACACCAGCTGTTGCTAAACGTAATGCTATTCCAACACGTGCCGTGTCCAATGTACCACAATCACCGTTAATGTCAAATCTTCGTTCATCACCAAGCAATAGTCAATCATCGACATCGTCATCTTTAACATCATTTTCAGCATCAACAACAAGTAATGTGTCACGTGCCGGTGGTATTCCACGTTTAACGAAAACTTCCAATCAAATTGTTAAACCGACAACGAAAGCTGCTGGTTCAGCGAAACGACCTGGCCAGGTAAAAACCTCTCCTTCCTCGATAGAGTCTCTCAGTATATCTTGAACGAGAACGGATTGAATACATACAGAGAATTGACGTTGTGAATTCTATTCTCTCCATCTTATAGACTAACCTTTCATCAGAACACAAAATTGATGATCTACAAACCCTGTTAGAACTTATCCATACAGGTAAATCCATCTATTCTCTTCTGTATCACCGCACATTCAATCACTCTTGGTCTATCTACATGCTCTTCTTTCATGTTTGTGTGAACATTTATCATCGAGCTTTCTTGTGTTTTTTTATCTCATCCTCTTGTGCTTCTTATACATATACTAATCATGCTAATTGTGTCTGCTTGGCTCAATCATTGACTTTTCATACGATCTTCGCTGAATATATCTTTTTCTCGTTCAATTTTAGTTGCTGAAAATCGTTTAACATCGCCGACAGACATTGCCGATATACCATTATACACAGACAAAAGCAATTTGAATCCCACATCATCTTTGACATCTACATCATTATCGTCCACGACAACCGCAACATCATCATCATCGTCATCTTCCTTATCGTCTCATTCCGACGTCATTCTTTTCCGAACTGCTGAGAATGGAGATACAGGTAAGATTTCGTTTCTCATTCTCACGCTATAACATAAACGAACCTCTCCAGAACAATTATTGAAATTTCTGAAACTTGGTTCCAATCCAAATAGTCAAATGCTCGATGGCAATACTTGTCTCCATCTTGCCGCTGCAAACGGGCACATTGAGTAAGAAAAATGCCCGTTTTCACACAATAACTAATTCTTCAATGGGTGTTTGTTAGATCCATCCGTCATCTACTGAAATTCGGTGCTAATCCATCTATGGAAAATAACCTTGGTTTAACACCATGGAATAACTTATCTCGATTGAATGAAATCAATGAACTCGAATGTCTGCAATTAATCACAGAAATGAGTGAAACTCTGGTAAATACTCTTTTCTTAATTTTCGGCCATGACTTTTATTCCTCCGTTTGTAGCCACCCGTAGATTTGATCTTTGACGCTGTCGAACACAATCGTACCAGTACATTCGGCTATTTATTATCTATTTTACATGATTACGTCAAAGATGATCCATCGTATGTATCACGTTTGCTACGAACAGCACTAAGATCTTCGAATACAGTAAGAGTTCATTGAATATTTTTGACTTTGGACATTCGATTATTTTAGTACTTTCTTGAATCTTCATTTGCGATAATCACGATTCAAGATTTCATCAAATGCTTCGATCCAAATTCGTTTATTTCCAATGAATGTCTCGCTCTTCTCGCTACGCTACACGATGAAGAAGGTTTGATTTCTCCTCAAAATCCTTCCAACATCCTTCGTTCTCTCTCTATTTCATTAGCTAATTCCAAACCAACAAATCTTGTCGTTCGTATCATATCGCCCAATCGCGAACGACAATATTCCTATGCAATAGGCACAATCTCTGTAACAATCGAACTGACATGGCTTGAACTCGAAAGAATCTGTATCAAACTATTTCTCGATCACATCACCCAAATTGACACCCCGTTTGATTATGTCAAATCATCGATTGGTTGCACTGCGAATCATATCGATACTCTCTCGTTGGGTTTAACTAAATGGCATTATCAGGATAGTCCGAATGAAGATTCGCCGTCACCGTATACGGCTGCGCGTGAACAAGATTCGATTTTAATCCAATTGAAAGGCATCGAAAGCAATGCGACCGAGTCATTATCGTATAATTATTTTATTCCAAGTCAAAATTTAAAAAATTTTATTCGTTTTGTATGTATTCGTTTTCTCGCAGTTAAAACTCAATGAATGCTGATTTAGATCGAACAAAACTCATATGTTGGTGTCTACGGTGCAGCTTATCTTCAAAAGAAATCGTTATTTCAAGATTTAACAAAATATCTCGAACGGTCATTGTCGATTTCGGCAAGTCCGAAGTATAAAGTAGTTCGATATGAATTCGAGAGCGTGGCAAGCTTAGACGATTGCATCGAAGAACTAGTTGCTCAAGGTATGAAACAGATTGAAGAATCTCCCAGTGCAATGGATTTCATTCAGATTTTTTCCGTCTAAATCCCTGGTTGAATGATCAACAATCATCTACCAAATATCTTCTCTTCTTGGCCAACATACAAAATAGTGTTGGTACTGATATTCTTAATTTATTATTAAACTGTGAAGCCATTTCTGATACCTGTCAACAATTGTGCTACACGAAAGAAAACGATCCAAGTACGAGCAGACACTTTTCTCGGAAAAATCACGTTTGTGTTTGTCTTTCAAATAGAATCGACGATAAGTTATTACTTTCCATCTGTTTTCCATGTATTTGTGACGATGAGCAAACGTACATGGTCAACGGAACATGAAGTGTACAAAAAATTCAAATGGATCCCATTCAAAATCGATAGTGTACCATGGAATGGTTTACTCAAGCGACATTTATGGAGACGTATGATTGATACGTAAGCGTCAAATGATTGTTGATTCTCTAATCGAAATGATTTCTCTAGTAATGTTTGTGAAAGTCGACCAGTTGATAATGAACTGATCAAAACATTGCAATGGGTGACAAATGTTTGGCAGCGTTACAATGAATGTTTACAAAAACTAAGTCTTCAGGATGCATTGTTAGGGCCAGCTTTATTTTTCGATTGTCCGATGGAACGTGATGCAGTTTTTGAGTATGTGTTCTCGATGAGTGCTCTCTGATAGAATTTCGATTATTTCAGTTGGTTGCAAACAAAATGGAATACAATAGTAGCGCCACTTGTCCGTGAACTTTCGATGAATAAATGTGCTCAACCCAAACCGAAAAGTTCATCATCGGCGACTGCTGCTGCCACAGCCATTGCTTCATCATTGCGTGCGAATAGTCTCGAAATTAGCACTCCATATGAATCTGTGGCATGCACTGCTCTCTATGTTTTATTGCACCGAGCAGTTTCACGAGACTGTCCGTTAACAGGACAAGGTACGAGAGAAAGTTTGTCGAACTTCAAATGAATCTCCTATTTAAATGTTTAGAACGCGAACAATATTTACTTAACTTTGTTGGTAGCCGTTTGGAAGGTGGCGGTTCAACGTCGATGATGTCATCAGCAGCATCCAGTCGTGCTAGTACTCCTCAACCATCGAATCCAAATGAATTCATATCCATCCAACTCGAGTGAACAGAAGAATAATGATGTCATACGATATGTTGAAGATCTTGTGATTACTTATTTGCTTTTGATTTCTGTCGTATATTTTTAACCGATCGGCACTCTGATTCTCACATTTATGTCAGGTTTATCTGGTTTTTATTTCAAGAATCAGCTCTTTCACTTCTTCCCTCTTGTCCTTTTTTCTTTCATTTCTATAATCGTATTTTTTTTTCTTCTGCTTCCATATCATAGTTTAACTTCTCTTTTCGTCCGCAGCACTACGGCTTTTGTTTGCTGATGTATGTTCTCTCTCTCTTCTCTTCGTATAAGTTGTCGTGATAAATATTCACTTGGAAAAGCACACATCTTCGTCGCGTTTTCTCTTTTGGAACACAGAACTTGTACTTATCTTGTGGAACGAAACGATCCTATGCATTAGCGACTGTTTTTCATCTTCTTTGTTGTCATGTTTGAAGTGTATGATGTATGTATAGAAGAAGATTTCTTTTTTGGGGAACAAATAAACATACACTCAATGTTTATATTGAAATCGAATGTCCGA